>BSBK01006280.1:702500-902500 GCA_027943335.1 Chamaecyparis obtusa
AGGCACCTAGGATCAGAGACTCCCAAAGGCAACCCCTGAAAAAGAACACACCAAGCGAAGTGTACAATTTTTGGCTCTATAATGGTAGAGAAAATAGTGAGAAAGCAAAACCTTGAAGACTTTTGAGAAGATTTCAAATGCAATCTTTGATTAAGACTATCAACCATCAGCAGATAGGGAACCAGCTGGTCATAAATCATCTTGGGTTAGTAACTAGAGAGAGGAGTCCAAGGATACCATTTCTAGCCCTTTCACCAGGGTTTGAGAGATTGAATGCCAAGCTTATGCACCATGTGTGAAGGCAAAGAAAAGACCATCAGGTCAAAAGTCTATCAATCTGGGTGTGAAAGATGAAACTGGACATGTAGATCCTCCCATGACCATAGACTCATAGTGGCTTTGGAAAAAAAATCCTTGGGGGTTCTAATCCCACGTTTATGAAAACACAAAGAACTAACCCCCTATGTTTTTGCAAGAGGAAGCCCTTGCTGATGAAAAAGTGATGAACACCAAATATTGTGCTAATTTATGGAAAACCCATCCCTAAATCCATATCCAACCCAACGGAGCCAAGGCTTGATAACTTCCCAAGATCTCCAGATACTTTTAGAAACAAAAGTACCCTAGATTTGAACTGGGTCTCTCATAATAAGAAGGGTTTGAAAACAAATCCCCTTCTAGGAAGGTTTGTGAATAGGAAAGCCTGTAGAAATAAAAAATCTCAATAAGATTTTCTAAGCCTTGTCACCAGTCAAAGCCCAGATGAACCTTTTGGCACACAAGTCTAAACCTTTTTTCTAAGTGGAAATATGGCCACAGCTGCCAGAAGTCTTGGGAAGGCAAAATTACTCCTAGGAAACCCTGTGAAAGCCATGATGATTAGCCCCAGAAGCCCACAAAAATTCATGTAGTAATTTTTCAAGCTTCATGTAAGAGGCCTTGGAAGGAGCCCAACATGAGGAATAATAAACATGGGTGATCGCCAACACTTTAGAATAAATGTATAATTTACCAACCAAGGAAAGAGGTTTGGTAATCTAGTAAGATATATTTTTCTCTATTCTAGCTAATACTGCATTATAAAGATCCACTGGCGAAGCTTGGAAAGGAAAAGGAATGCCTAAGAAGTGAAAAATATCACCATGTTATAACCACTTCCAATTGTACTAAAGAATCTAGGGCAAGGATGGAAGAAAATATTGCCTGTAAAATTGAGTCTTGTGCCATTGAATGGAAGAACCTGAGGCTAAACAAAAAGTGTTAAGGCATTGTAAGGAAGCTTTAACATTTTCTTCCTCTTCAATGAGAGTGAGGAAAGAATCATCGAAAAAGTTTCCATTGACAAGTTGAGTAGGTAACTTAGATAGGAAAATTATTTTGACGAGACCAACAGAGTTTGCATTGGCAAGGAGGTAACCAAAACCCTCATCAACAAGAACATATAAGGAAGGCACCAGCGGGAAACCCTGGCGAATGGACCTGAAAAGGCCAAAGGATTCATACTAGTGGCCATTAATAGTGATGCAAGTAGAGGCATCCCCAAGATATAACATCTTCATAGATTTAATAAATCTGGGGCCAAACCCAAGATCTTGTAATATGTAAAGAATGAAAGGCCATTAAATATAGTCATAAGCTTTAGAAAAATCAATCTTTAAAAATATTTCTTTTTGGTTCGACTGCCGAGCCCACTCCATTCCTTCCTAGACATCAATAATGTTGTCAAGGATCAACCTAGACTTGATGAATCCAAACTATTCTGGTTGCACAATCAAAGATATGATGTGGAAAATTTTGAGAGCTAAAGCTTTGGAAATGATCTTGTAAGAGACATTGATAAGAGTGATAAGCCTCTAGTTATAAATATCCTTAGGATCTCTTGCCTTAGGGATCAAATTAATTCTTCCTTTGTTGATAATTTTCCCTAGAGATTAGGAGTGAAAATTTTCAAAATAGACCTTATGAAGGTCAGGTCCAATAAAATCCTAGAGATCCTTGTAGAACTCATAAGGAAAACCATCACACCCAGGGGATTTATCATCTACCATAGAAAAAATATATTCCTTAAGGTCATCAATAGTATGAATTGGATCACAAAAGGATTGTTGAGTCACAAAGAGATGATGAGGCACCACTACTAGGAAATATTTTAGAGCTTGTCTCTCTAGCAGGAGAACTTCCCTACACTGTGAACACCTTCTCATAGTGACGAACAAAGGCTTGTAAAATGTACGAAATCTCAATGAGCATAGATTGGCCTTCTTTTTTTTTTTTAATCCCCACAGAGGAATGAAAAGCTCTCAGAGCCAAGAAGAATTCCATGGAAGATCTTTCACCCACTTTCAGCCAATGGAGCCTGGCTTTGATATGAACACTTCTAGCAGAATAATTATTTGTAACTTGCTTTCGGTGCCAAAGCTAAGTGAGCCAAACTTGAAAGTCTTCATTGAATGGATCTAGAGCCAAAGCTTCAGTGGCTGCACAAAGCTCTTTGTTAGTGACATCATAGGTATGCCTAAGGTGCCTAGCAAGCTATCTTCCATAAATATGGAGAAAGTGTGTTGTACGAGTGATGACATCATTCCACCATTTAATCTAGCCTGTAGGCTGATGTGGTCTAGGCTTTGAATTAAAAACTCTTTGAATATGGGCCATAGTGGGTTGATGATTCAAAAGTGATGTGTTGAGATAAAAATGCATCTTGGAAGGCTGCACCTTAACAATCTTCCATTCAATACAAAAGGTGATGGTAAAGTGGTCAGACAATGTCACATCAACATGAGGAATGATAGGTAATTATTTCTCCTCATAAAATGAAAAAAATATTGCATCAAGATCATGACATGATCTAGCCTTTTAAAAATCCTATCAGAACCAACTCTAAAATTAGACCAAGTGTGCCAAACCCCACTAGGCCGATGATGGTTAATATTGGGATAAAAAGACCCAATTTATTATAAAAATAGAATTAGGCTTCTCTCTCTCTCTCTCTCTCTCTCTCTCTCTCTCTCTCTCTCTATTTGTCCATCGAAAAGGTAATATCCCATCTTTATTTGAAGCCACCTCAACCATATTGAATTTTCCCACACATGACCCAAGTTGTAGGTATTTACAATCCATCTCCACAGGTGAGATATTTCAATAGCATCACTGGGAGCATACACATTAACTATCATATAAGAATGATTGTTGATTGACAACAAAACCCATACAACTCTCTACATGGGGTCAGAACCGTGATCAAAAATAAAATAATGCCAATAAGGGGAAATGAGAGTACGTAGTGACTCCACCTTGACCAACTTTGTGCTGAGAATAAAAAATAAGGCTATCTGATAAAATAACATGGCATGTTGTAGAAAACATGAAACTAGCAATCTTAACCTCCTAGAGACAAAAAATATCCAGGCTAGAAACTATTAATATTATTTAGAACAACATAGAGGGGGGGGGGGGTGAATCAGTTGTTCTCAGGTCCAGATGTACCAATTAAACTTTTAAACACTTCAACAATATTGAATCTAATCACCAACACAACTTGGTCTCTAAAGTATATATACCATAAACATATAACATGTAGTCCACTATCCAAAAGTATTTATCTTACAGAATATAGAAACATACACATCAAAACATTCACATAGGTATAACACCAATATTTCTAGTGGAAACCCAATTTGATAAAAACCACTTTGTAACATGTTACTAATATTTTCACTCTTCTGAAGTGAGCTTTGTGAAAAGTCAACCTTGTTAATGGTTTACAAACACATTGCTAGGTGTGACCCTATTAAAGGATTTAAACACTCTATCAAAAGTGACCTGGTTAAAGGATTTAAGTACATTCCATTAGAATTCCACCTTGATTAAAGTATATAAATAATGGCTGTTAGGTCAAACTTGATTAAATGATTTGGATTGATACAATGGTTAGAAAGTAGTAGTAGTATCTAATCTAAAAAACATACAACTCACTTTACAAATAACATATCCAATTCACACATATATGCTGATTTACTGCCTGAGTTCCATTTCCATCTCCATCTTTGATCTTCTCAAAATTCACTTCAAGAAATCACAACTTTGATCAACTCCTTCACCTTTAGCCTTCTACTTAGACTTATCAGTCAATAACATCAACAACTCTAGTATACTCTATAAGCTCACACTTAGGTTTTCCTTTATACCTCTTCAGTTAGGTAGATCCATCTTTTGCCGCTTGATCTCCTCTATAGATCTTAGGTTTAGGTCATATTCATCAAATCCTTCCAACATTTAAGTTCTTCATACTTCCTTCTAGATACATCTTCAATCTTCTCATTGAATCCATAATAAAATAATTTACCATGCATTAAATTCTCCATACAATCAATTAATAAAGTCAACATGATTTACATAACCCAAGAATTCAACTATGTCGGCTGGTTATCTGAATTCTTCCTCTAAATGTAAACTACTGACACTCAGTCAATACCGTGTTCATCTCCTTGGCCATCACTGCATAACTTGGTCATCTCTACAAACTGTCTTCCTCGGCTAACATTTTCTTGCTCGATAATTTCTTGTCGCTTGGCATAAACTGATGTTCAGTCAACACTAAATTTACTCGACATATACTGGCACTCGGCTGACACTAACATCACTTGGCTTAAACTAGATTTCTTCAATTTTTCTCAATTAAGCCTACTTCTTTAGTCTTTCTCCTTACTTAGATAAATAATACATTATCTTATCAATGTGCCAAATAATCAAGTACTCATTTAAATATCAAATAACTCAACCTTTCCCTAGGTTCTATTGTTATCTCCCTTGCTCTAATCCTTTTCATCAATCAATAGATACAATACTTTCTTAGATAGCAACTGTCTTACCAGTTAAGGTTTGACATCAATGACAATACAAAAATTGTTTCAATTGCAGTTTCCAACAATCTCTCTTTGGCATTGATGGCAACACCACATGAATAACACATAATTTAGCAACCAATCCAAAACTTTATCATTGCATCAGAAATATTTGTAATATCCTTAGCTTCATTCTAATTCACAATAACTTAGCCTTGCTTGACCATTCACATAGTTACTCCCTCTGAATCTTTGAATCTCAGAACATATACCCAAGTGTTTTTTATATCTGTGTTTTCATCTGAATCTCTCCCTCTTTGACAATAATGCCAAAGAAGTATTTAGAACTTACATATTTCATATGTATTTGTCATCTTGTTAGTTCAGTATCAGTATTTCTCCCTCTGTCATCTTTCTTATGACTGATTATCAGCTTTGCTATACTTTTCACAACTCTTGGTAGCTCCTAAAGTGTGACCTTTCCTGCATTAATTTGTCAGATACTTTGTGTACTACTTTTGATGTAGTGCTCCTAGCTTGACTAGGAAGCCTTAGTTAGGGGAAGCACCCCTAATTTACCTCTAAGATATTGATGAGAATCCGTAGGTAAATCTTTTGTGAATATGTCTGCTAGTTGTTCCTTTGTATTCACATATTCCATTCTCACTTCTTTATCTTGTACCAATTCCATCAAGTAATGATACTTGATAGCAATATGTTTAGTCTTTGTGTGCATCACTGGATTCTTTGATATGTTGATAGCACTTGTGTTATCACAAAAAATAACAACTGGCTTAGTGATTTCCTCTTCCATTGCTTTCAACAATTGCTTAATCCATACCAGATTTGAATAGTTCACTGCAACTTCTACATACTCAGCTTCTACTGTAGATTGGGAAATGCAGTTTTGTTTCTTGCTTGTCTAGGAGACTAATATTTTTCCTAGAAAGAAAGCTCCACCACTTGTACTTTTCCTTTCATCAACATTTCCTTCCTATCTTCACCAGTGTAAACTCTCACTTCAAATTTCTCATTCTTCTTGTAGTACAATCCATAATCTTCTAACCCTTTCAGATATCTTAGTATCCTCTTCATAGCCATCATATGATTATCCTTAGGATTGGCAGAGAATCTTTCCACAATTCCAACTGCTAGGGATATATTTGGTTTGCTATGGACAACATATTGTAGCTTTCCAATCATGGATCTATACAGGGTTTGATTCACTTTAGCAATATCATCAGTTTTAGATAGTTTCTGTCCAGTAGCCATAGGAGTACTTATTGGTCTAGAATCCTCCATACCAAAAGTTTTTAGTATCTCTTTGACATATTTATATTGTGTGATAAAGATACCTTTGTCCATCTGATAGACTTGCAAACCAACAAAGTATTTTATCTCACCAAACATAGACATCTCAAACTCAGTTTGTATCTCATTTGAGAATTTTTGACATAGGGAATTTTGTCCTCCAAATATGATATCATCTACAAAAATTTCAGCTAACAAAATCCCTTTACCTTCTTCATCTTTCTTGTAAAGATTGTTGATGTCATTTATCCATGTAAATCCAGCCTTAATCAATATTTTTACAACCTTTCATACCATGCTCTAGGGGCTTGCTTCAATCCATACAATGCCTTTTTCAGTTTGCAAACCATATTTTTCTTGTTTGGATCAAAAAATCCTTCAGGTTGTTCAATGTATACTTATTCTTCTAATATACCATTTAGAAAAGTAGATTTGACATCCATCTGATATAATTTGAAGTCTTTGTAAGCAACATATGAAAGTAGAGTTCTCACTCCTTCTAATCTTGCTACAGGGGAAAATGTTTCCCCATAGTCTATTCCTTCTTGTGCATAACCCTTGCATACAAGTCTTGCCTTGTTCTTTGTGACTTGTCCATGTTCATTAAGCTTGTTTCGGAATACACATTTTGTTCTAATAACATTCTTGTTTTCTAGTCTCGGCACCAGAGTCCAGGTATCATTATTTTCTATTTGGTCTATTTCTTCATTCATAGCTTGAATCGATTCTTCATTCTCTAAAGCATCTCTTACTGTCTTAGGCTCAAACTCACATAATAAACATGTAGGGTCTTTCAACTTACTTTTGGTCAAGACTCCAGATTCCTTATCTCCAATGATTTTCTCAAGCTTATGATTTCTTCTCACATACTGTGCCAATGTAGGCTCAGATTTATTTTCTTCTTTAGGTTCATCATGAAAATTATCAGTTTCTAATTGCTCGACAACATCCTCCTGATGCTTGGCATTGCTTACCCATGACTCTGCATCTAGTGTAGGTGTGTTACTTGCCTCTCCTTCTTCCATATAGACAAAAGATCTATAATCTTTAGGTTATTTTTTACCTTCTTGTTCATTTTTCTCTTCATATTCATCAACTCTCACATTTTCCCTTTCCACAATTTTGTTAGTGTTAGAATTCAAACACTTATAAGCTTTGCATTTAGTGGAATAGCCTAGGAATATGCCTTCATCACTTTTTGTATCAAACTTTCCATTTCTATTATCTTTTAGTATATAGCATTTACTCCCAAAGATTCTAAAGTATTTCACATTAGGTGCATATCCATACCATAATTCATAAGGTGTAAAATTTGTACCTTTCTTGATTTGTACCCAGTTTAAAGTATAAACAACTGTACTTATAGCTTCTCTCCAGTATTTTTGTGCAACATTCTTCTCAATCATTAGTGTCCTTGCACAATCCATAATATATATGTTTCTCCTCTCAACTATACCATTATGTGGAGGTTTTCTAGGTGCAGACATCTGTCTCTTAATTCCTCTATCATTGCAGAATAGATTGAACTCTATTTCCCTGCTGGGGTAAACTTAGTATTGCACAGACATAGTACAGGAAATATAATAAACATAGAATATATTAGAGAATAATAAATACATTCATTAATCATTCCAGACTGGCAAGTACATTCACATAATAATCCATCATATCATAATATCTTGTTCACCCATAGGTGGTACATATTTATCTACCCGAAGGGGTGTGACCAAATGTCGTCACCCATTCCGAACCGTCAGCAACACAACTAACACCTGTCAGAAAACTAACACTCAGTGACAACATAAAATTTATGGCTAACATCATCCCCCCCAAAAAAGAAAGTCATCTCCGGTGACTCACAACAAAAGGGAGATGAAATGCATCACATAGAATAAGCAAATTACTGAGAAGAAGGGGTAGAGGGGCATCCTTGAAAAATTTGAAGTGCCACCCTCCCCATCAATGCTTCTTCTAGTAGATCTTTTCTTCACATCACATTCCTCCCGGGCCTGCACCAAATGTGTCTCCAAAACATAATTTTTAGCTGTAGCCTCCACTAACTCTTGTTCAACCAATATTGTCTTCCAACTCCTAGGTACGCTGAGCCAAGTGTCACTCTACTGCCTCCAACCGAGTGGTCAGCTCCTCCCGAGCTCTCTATGCATCCACCAAGATAGCCTCACATCTAGCCAACACTTACTCCAAGTGCCTCAAAGCATAGTACTCCTCTTGAAAGACTTGCTCTAGTGCTGTCTCCACCTCCAGCATGCAGACATGCCATGCCTATAGCAGTTCTAAGTCTCATCAACTGGTCACACTCCCCAAAGGTTGATAACTAAATTGACTAGGGGTCTAGGGGGCAATGCCCCCAATGGGGTCGAGGGGCAGTGCCCCCATGGGGTCTTGGGGTAGAGCCCTAGGTGCACTCCCTGTCATGGTATAGGGCGGGGTTGAGAGGCAACACCCCCACCACCAAGACCAAATTAGCACCTTCAAACCCACACAAAAGTCCATGTGGCACACCATTTTCATGATTTTCTTCCAATCCCATACTCTTTCTCGCAACCGCTTATGCCCTTCCCTTCTATACCATACATTATTCACTGTGAACTATTTTTATTTGTCATTGTTGTTTTTTTTTTTTTTAAAACCTTCTCCCTTTTGCCAGTCCTTCCTTGTTCTTATTTATTTTCCCTTTTCTCTACTGTATGAACTATAAAAATAGTCTTCACAAAACTTGAGGCTATACTTTAAATCATATAGAATTATGTTTTAATGTTCTATATGCCGTACGATAGCTCCTGCTTCTCCCTTGCGTGCCCTCTCTGATGCTGTACGGTACTTGGATATCCTTTGGCTTAATGTGCAATCACTAAAATCATTGTATTTGTCATCCACCGTATGATGTGTTTATATGCTGTGTGACCATATGGTTTGAGCCCTATCATGACTCATGTGTGTGTCACCTCTCTTCTCCATATGATGGGGGTGTGTGGCTTTATGAGCCATACGACCTCTTTGTTTTATACCCGCGAGCATTTGCCTTGGTCACTGTATGGTGGCCACTTTTTTCTCTTCCTTCGGCTTCATTTCCGTACGGTGGCTTGACCGTATAGTTGTATGCTACACAGAAAGCACCATATGGTGCACTTTCTTTCTTTCTTTTTCTTTTCTTTTTTTCTTTTTTAATTTTTAATTTTATTTTTTAACTTTTTTTTAAATTTTTTTTTCCCTTTTTCTACCGTACAGTCATGCATAGCCGTACAAGTATTTTTTCAATTTACCATTTGGATGCTTCTCTAGTCACCTATATGGATGACTCTTAGGTTGCTTACTTGAGCACTTGAGTCCCTTTCCATCCTCTCTGGTGTTTTGTCCCTCCTCTCGGGTCCATCCTCTCCGAGTAAGGTTCCAATTTGCACCCATTGATGGATGCATGCATCTCCAGTTCGTCGAGAGTCCACAACTTGATAGCCTCATCATAGCTAACTTCTCAAAATTTTCCTAGCTTAATCTCATTGTGCAGCCGTTCCCTCAGGCTTTCCCTATCGGCGAGTCTGGTTTCAATGGTGATCCAAAGGCTTGGAACCATAAATTCTATTGGGACCACGGTCTCTTTCCTACATAAGAAGAAGGAGAATAAATATTTTGAAGGCTACGGTCTTCCACACATAATTCCAATCATTGTAGACATGAATGATCTTAGGTTCCTCTTTCTTTCCTAGATTCATTGGTTTGACAAATAGCTCCTTATACCTCATGGGGTTTTGCTTATCAAATTTATGCATTAGGACTTTGCTTACTTTCAAATTCCCTTTGTTGTATTCACCATACTCGGAGGGAAATGTTTCCAACACCTCCTCAATACTTAGTACATTGCATGCTGGTCAAAAGAGTTCATAATCCTCTATTTGCAAGTGGAAGAGACTGTTCAGTGAATCTGCATCATCCTTTGAGTATTCTCCCAATCTTAGCATGCATTCACTATTTAGTTCCATTCCATCCCTTCCTTCATCCCTTTGATCATTTTCTCATTCAGAGTTAGATTCAGAGGAGGAAGCTATCTCCTCACTCACCAACTAGATATGGGGATTAATTTTGAACTTTTTTCCTCCACTCTCCATTGAAAGGGTATTCCTTTTCCAATTATGGTTTGCTTTGGCTATTACTAGCCATCCTCTACCCAGTATAGTGTCATAGCCTTTCTGCTTTAGTGGAATGACAACAAAGTCGAGTAAAAATGGTTGTGTACCAATAGTGACCGGTTGTGCCATCAATTTCTCGAGTGGTTTGATACCCTACTGATCTGCACCCAGTAAGTTGAAGGTTGGTGGCCACAAGGTGGGCTTTCCTAGTTTTTTCCACATTACTTCTGGAAGGACATTCACTCCTGACTCTCCATCCACTATAGTGTCTATTAGGATGGTGCCAAGGATGCCCATCTCGACGACTGCTAGGTACCTACCACTATTTATAGCAAGTATCATTGGGTCCATTATAGACCCATCGGGGATGTCCGTACATGTGGTATTTGGTTGCATGGCCAAGTTTCCCAATAGTGTCATTCCTAAGTGAGGCATGGTGTGTAGGAGGTCCTAGAGTTTCATAGGTACCTCTAATTGTAACATTTGTCTCATAATAATTTGTTCTACCTCCCTCCGACCTGAGGTGGTAGCCATTTCCCATCTTTCTTTTGGTGCCTTCATTGCCTTCTCTATTTCTTCCTTATTCACCCGTGTCACTTATTTTTCTTGTGACCGTGTGATGGCTAGTACCCCCTTACCACTTCTCATTCCCTCGATGTAGAGCAAGTTGACCCTAAATTTTGGGCAGTTGGCATCCTTGTGGTTGCCAGGACCACACCAGCGGTAGAGCTTTTGTGGGGTGTCACCCTTGTCACAGTCCCTTTCAAAGCGGCCCTACTGATTGAAAGCTTAGCACTGGATCATTGACCGACCCTTGGAGTCATATTATATTCAACTCATGTTGGTGTTGTTATTTCCCCTTCTGCCACTACGTCAGTTACCTCCATACCCGTCGGAGGATGCATTATTGTTAGTCTCTATCCCTGATGTAGATGGTTGCTCTTGGGTATATAACACTTGTTGATTCCTCACCTTCATGTTGTATGGGCATTCCTTGGTGGAATGGCCCATAATCTAGAAAATGTCACAAAATGTCTTTTTGGGACATGACCCCATTGTATGGCCACTCACCTTGTAGTTTGTACACCATATATCAACTTCCCCCTTGTTGGTACCCCCTTTCATGGTCTTGAACTCCTTCATCATTATCTCCATGTCCTTTTGGAGTGCCCTAGCTTTTCCCTTCAACTTGCCATCACTGTCACTATCATCATCCAAAGTGTCATCTTCGTCAGAAGAGGACTTGCTTCTTTTCTTCTTGGAGGTCTTCTATTTTCTCTCCAAGTCCATCGCTCAGTTATAGGCATCTACGTATGAGGTGGGGGGCACTATCTTCATTTTCCTCCATAGGTTAGATTTCAAGTCCTCCACGAACCATCTTTTATTCAGGCCATATAATGGCTGGCTATCCATTTTTCTGACTAACTCCTTCAATTGGTGACTGTAAACCCACATAGTCTCTTTCTTACCTTTTTTGGTATTGTATATCTCAGAAACAATTTCATTGTCATCCCTCAGGAGCTAAAAATCCTTTTGGAATTCTATCTTGTGTTCATCACAAGTGGTCACCTTTGTTTTGTCCACATTCGAGTACCAATTGATGGCTACCCCTCTCAGTGTGGCCAAAAACTATTTTACCCATTCTGCATGGTCGATGACTCCATTCGCTGACTAGATTGTCTCACATGTACGACAATGTCATACTGGATCTTCCTTCCCATCACCATTGAATTTTGACAACTTTTCTTTGTTAGTCACCATGTTTACTTTTCTAAGTGCCGACTATGTTTGTAGCACCGGTTGTGTTATAGGCACAGATGGTACTATCGGTGTCAGTCCTCTAGAATTGTCTAGTACCATACTTCTTGTCCCCAAAATATTAGAACTATCCAAGCCTGGTGGGCTACTGTGATCCCCGTGCCCCTCTATCACTTTGATACTCTCGACGGCAGTGGTATCCTGAGCCTCCCTCTGTGGGGCTTCCTCTTCTTCCTTCCTTTGGGCTTCTCTTCCATCCGTGGGGTTAAGGTTAAGGACCCGAACAAGCTCCTTATTTCCTCTAGGCAGTCCTCGTCACTTCTTTCAGCCTCTTGGTTAGGTTCCTCCAGATTCTCACCTTCACTTACTCCCCTTGGTAGTCCTTCAACGCATCTTTTGAATATCTCCCTTCGCTCAACTTGCTACTGTGTGAGTACAACAATTCTAGCGGCTTGTTCTTCTTCAAGTTCCTTCTTTAAATTTCTATTTTTATTCAATTGATTAGGCATAAATTCTATTCAATCATCAATTGATATTCTCTTCCAATGGTATTCCCATCCATCCACTCATTCCGTCACTTGCTAGATTTGTTTGGCAACGATGCCAGATGTTTGCCTACTGGGGTAAACTTAGTATTGGATAGACATAGTACAGGAAATATAATAAACACAGAATATATTAGAGAATAATAAATACTTTCATTAATCATTCCAGACTAGCAAGTACATTCACATAATAATCCATCATATCATAATATCTCATTCACCTGTAGGTGGTACATATTTATCTACCCGAAGGGGTGTGACCAAATGTTGTCACTCATTCCCAACCATCGGCAACACAACTAACACCCATTAGTAAACTAACACCCAGTGACAACATAAAATTTATAGCTAACAAATTCATTTGATATAAACTCTCCACCTCGGTCAGATCTCAGACATTTCAGGCTTCTACCTATTTCTTTTTCAACCTTTTCCAAGTACCACTTAAACAACTAAAATGCATCAGATTTTTCTTTCAAAAACATTATAGTCATCAACAAACATAATAAAGTATTTAGCACCACAATAACTTCGTATACCCATAGGTCCACAAAGGTCAGTATGAACCAAATCCAAAGTATTTTTAGAAGTAAATGTGTTGCTCTTGAAACTAGACTTTGTCATTTTACCCAACTGACATTGTTTACACATCACATTATCAGGTTTCTTCAATCTCAGAAAACCTCTAACTTTCTTCATTTTGCAAATATTTACCAGATTGTCAAAGTTAACATGACATAGCCTCTTATTCTATAACCATACATCATCAAATTATGCAAACAAACATGTCTCTTCAGATAGAACTAGATAGAACAAAATACCTCTAATTTGTTCTCCACTTCCAATTAGTTCACCAGTAGCATCAAATATTTTAGCCTTTCTATGATGAAACTCCACTCGGTAGCTAGTGCTATTAAGCTATGCAATACTCAACAAATTATAGTTAAGACCTTCAACCCAATAGGAATTTTCACATGTGATCTTATCAGTTAGCTTAAATGATCCTTTACCCCTCACAGGACATGGATGGTGCATCATTACCAAACTTAACACTTCTACCTTTGTAATGATCTAGGGTTTCAAATTTACTTTTATCACCAGTCATGTCATGTGAGCAACCACTATCAATAATCCATTTATCTCCTTTACTCACATAAGAAATAAGTGTAGTTTTCTCATCTTCATCAGAATCATCTTTCATAGCAACATAAACTACTTCAATATCAAATTCATCAGTGTCACTGTCAGTTTCCTCTTCAACAATATAACATGATTTCTTACCTTTATCCTTGTAATCTTTGTACCTTCGGTGATCTTTGTTGTCTCTATTATCTTTGTACTATCTTTCTCTTTCCTCATCCTTGGCATTCTTGTCAAGACATCTTACAGCAATATGGCCAACTTTGTTACATGAAAAATAGATTATAAGAAGTTTACCTTTATATTTGACTTTTCCTCTTTTCAATCTTCTAGCCATGAGTACCTCAAGATCATCTAGTTCCTCATCAAAAGTGTCACTATCACTTTCACTTTTCACTCATTTTTATTTTTCTCTCTTAGATTTATGCAAACCATTTGTGACTTGAATGCAGTTTCAACATTAGGAATAGTGTATTTGTCATAGTTAGAAAGCTCAAAAGTAGTAAGCTTACTAACAAGACTTTCTAGAGTTAGAACATTTCCAGGTTTACATCTTGATTCTTGAATTTCTAAAATTCTGATAGCATAGATAGGAAGCAAAGTTATCAATACCTTTCGAATGACAGTCTCATCATCAATGATTCCATTATCTCCTCTAATAGCATTCACTATCTCCTTAATTCTACCACAATACTGAGCAATATTCTCACCTTCTTGCATTTTCATTTCATCAAACTTACCTATCAAGCTTTCAACTTTTTCCCTCAGTACATTTGTATCATCACCATAGATTTTTGCAAGAGTATCCCACATTTTCTTTGCGGTAGTGCAATCTTTGATATCTTCAAATTCATGATAGCTTAAGGAAGATGCAATCTCCAACATTGCTTGATTGTGTTCCTATTTTTATTTCATCTCCTCAGAAGTCAAAGGTGTAGTAGGTATAAAATAGTCATGTTCAACATAATATTTTTCCAAATCACCAATACCAACTAGATGCAGTTTCATCAGACTTTACCATGCAGAGAAGTTCTCCTTGTTCAACTTCGGTACCTCATTTTTATACATCTTGATCATTAGCTTAATAAAAATAGAGGGGGGGGGGGGGGGTGAATCAGTTGTTCTCAAGTCCAAATGTACCAATTGAACTTTTAAACACTTCAAAAATCTCAGATCTAATAACCAACACAACTCGGTCTCTAAAGTGTATATACCAGAAACATATAACATGCAGTCCACTATCCAAAAGTATTTATCTTGCAGAATATAGAAACATACACATCAAACAATTCACACAATTATAACACTAGGATTTATAGTGGAAACCCAATTTGGGAAAAACCACTTTGTAACATGTTACTGATATTTTCACTCTTCTGAAGTGAGCTCTGTGGAAAGCCAACCTTGTTAAAGGTTTACAAACACATTGCTAGGTGTGACCCTGTTAAAGGATTTAAATACTATCAAAAGTGACCTGGTTAAAGGATTTAAGTACATTCCATTAGAATGCCACCTTGATTAAAGGATTTAAATAATGACTGTTAGGTCAAACTTGATTAAATGATTTAGACTGATACAATGGTTAGAAAGTAGCAGTAGTATCTGATCTGAAAAACATACAACTCACTTTACAAATAACAAATCCATTTCACACATATATGCTGATTTATTGACTGAGTTCCATTTCCATCTCCATCTCCGATCTACTCAGAATTTGCTTCAATCAATCACAACTCTGATCAACTCCTTCACCTTCAACCTTTTTCTTAGACTTATCAGTCAATAACATCAACAAATCCAACATACTCTATAACCTCACACTTAGGTTTTCCTTTATACCTCTTTAGTTAGGTAGATCCATATTTTTCTGCTTAATCTCCTCTGTAGATCTTAGGTTTAGGTCAGATTCATCGAATCCTTAAAAAATTTAAGTTCTTCATCCTTCCTTCTAGATACAATTTCAATCTTCTCATTGAATCCATAATAAAATGATTTACCATGCATTAAATTCTCCATACAATCAATTAATAAAGTCAACATGATTTACATAACCCAAGAATTCAACTAATTCAGCTGGGTATCTAAATTATTCCTCCAAATGTAAATTAATGACACTCGGTCAATACTGTGTTCATCTCCTTGGTCATCACTGCATAACTTGGTCATCTCCACAAATTATCTTCCTTGGCTAACACTGTCTTGCTTGGTAATTTCTTGTCGCTTGGCATAAACTAATGTTTGGTCAACACTAAATTTACTTAGCATATACTAGCACTTGATCGACACTAAAATCACTCGGCTTAAACTATTTTTCTTCACTTTTTCTTGATTAAGCCTTCTTCTTCAGTCTTTGTCCTTACTTAGATAAATAATACATTATCTTATCAATGTGCCAAATAATCAAGTACTCATTGAAGTATCAAATAAATCAACCTTTCCCTAGGTTCTATTGTTATCTCCCTTTCCCTAATCTTTTTCATCAATCAATAGATATAGTACTTTCTTAGATAGCAACTGTCTTACCAATTAAGGTTTGACATCAATGACAATACAACAATTGTTTCAATTGTAGTTTCCAATAGAAACATGTAGATGAACATCTCTTACATAATACTTTCTATGGAGGTCTATAAGACTGTAAACATTCCAGGAGATGTAATTCATGAGAAAAATTGTTGCATGTCATCCTCATCCCAAAGAGAGGAGAAACTATTATGCAATAAATTTGAACTGGTTCTAAAGCTAGGAAGGGAATCTCATCTCGAGATAAATCTCCTCTTCTCCGAGCTAAGTATCCTAATTCTCAGCATGCCCAGAAAGGCTACAAGAATGACAAAAATATTGTGAAGCATAAATAACAGATGTTTCCTATGGAGTGAAAACTCAAGGGGGGAAAGAAGCATTCATAGTGGAATCTTTCCCCTATTGACCAGGGTTTGAAATTGAACTATGAGGTGTAGAAACCACTTGGGCAGAAGGGTGCTTGGGATGAGTCTCCGATGTTGGCTGAGAAGATGAACCGAAAAATATTTTGGAATCAAAGAGTTCTTTCCTTTGCGAACCACATTAGTCCATTCATCCTTTTTTGCTCCCTCCACAGGACACGAGCCAACTTCCTTAGGAGGGAATCTTGTCCTTGTGACAACCAAAGGACAACCCTTGATCTTGTTATCTTCCAAATGAAACCTATAGAAGGTATTTGGAAGATTAAAATAAAGCACCTTATAGGTGAAGGATTGGCCACCTACTTTAATCTCAATAGTTTCTTTGAGGTCGCGTGAAAGATCAACCTTAATGCAAACCCTCTTTTAACGATGAGCATAAAAAAATGTCAATTTCAAGACAAATAAATTTTCCAACCGATTGAGAAATGGTTTGCATGAAAGGCCAACAAGGTAAGGGGAGACCAGGGAACTCAACCCACACAGGACCCTTATCTTTTTGTCATCTAAGATAGTGAAGTCTCAAGACCAATTTTGAAAAATCAGAAGGGAAGACCTAATAGACTACAACCCATAAGAGAAGATAGCCTTGACATGGGTAGGGTTTAAAAAATGGAATAGAAAAAAGCCCTTGGTGAGGCTTCGAATGCCATCAAGTTGAACTCCATGGGGAGTCTAAGCTTTGGCCACCCAATCACAAAGCATGCTTTCAAGAGGGATTCTACCCACAAAATAGCCTATTAAAGTATGTTTTTCTAGCCACTCATATGCATTATCAAAATCTTGAATAGGAAGCACAACATTAGGGGAGGGAATACCTTGTAAAACACTTTTGGAATGAATTTGTGACATCATTTTCTTAGAGGCACCATGAGCTTCTGTCACCACAACTCCAACACCAATATCAATTATTGGGCTAAAGCTGGATGAAGCTATTATAAAACCTATTGAATCCTGCAATAAATATGGTATGACACACAAAGACACAAGAAATTTTTAGAATATCAGTACGAAGCAAAAAAACCTTAATTGTTATTATTAAATATTAATAAATAATAAATAATAAATAATAAATAATAATTAATAATTAATAATTAATAATTAATAAAATAAAAATTTTATTTTAAAAAATATTTAACAAAGGGCCAATGGGATACATGTGACTTACCTCACGACGTTACTGCTGGGGTTATCGTGGGTAGCCCACAATGGCTTTGCCATTGGGAAGCTCCTCACATCCCACGACAGGAGGTGGGGTGAGCGCCAGCCCTTGCAACAAACCCTCTCTTTAAAATTTTTTAAAAGATTTTGAAGACTAATATATATCTTTTTTTTGAAGAAAAATAATTTTTCCAAAACCTAGTTTTTCAATCAATTTCCTTTGAAGGAATTTTTTTCTAAATAATAAAGAATTAAATAACTAAATATATATCTTATATATAGAAATGCATATATTTCATCTTTTCAAATTAATCTTTTTCCCAAAAGGTAAAATTAAATACTAATTTGTCCAATTGGTTTTCTGATTTCAATTTGGTATAATCTTCAAAGTTTTTTTTATCAAAAATATTAATCAAACCCTAATTGGTTGAATTTCATATTTTCTAAATTATTTGTCTATATTCTCAAATAATAACCTAGGGTTTTTGACAGATTTCAATTAAACACAGTTTTCTCTGAATTGAATAAAAAGGTTTATCAGATCTAGGTTTTTACCATAATTTCTCACACAAAAGAAATCAAATAGTTCTTTTTCCCAATTTTTCAAAAACAAGGAAAACCCAAATTAACTCTTCATACAATTTAGAAATAAACAAACCCAGATTTCCAACATCAAATTTTTATACACAATTAGCAACCACGAAGAATACATTCTTTTCCAATGAAAGATCTACAAGAGTTTTCAAACCCTGCCTTAATCACAAATAAATATTCGATGACACAAGCTCAAATTCCAAAACTCCAAGCATTCAATAAATTCTTTACTCCCAAAATTGAGACCAAAACTTGCAACTTGTAAACCTGTGTGCATATAAATGACCAAAAAGACTAATAAAGAAAACCCAACAATCAGAATTGAAAACATGCAACTCTCAATTAGAAATTAGAACTCAACTTCAACCAAGTGTTTTTATCAAACCTTTTACATGATTAATTATAGTTAATAATAATAATATTCAACTCAACAGTTAAATCACTTAACTCCTTTTTACTTTTAAATAATAATTTTTATATTTTAATTAGCTTAAATTCCTAGCATATTCAAAACATATAATTTAGTAATATTCTTTTATATATAATTATGTATTTAAGGGCCGTTAATGGGATGTTGAGGGTTAAACTTCTAGATAGAAGGGATATGAAGAAAGTATGGAGGCCACCTGATCTAGGGTGGATAAAGATCAAATTTGATGAGACCTCTAAGGGAAACCCAAACCCATGAAGGGAAATATATGTGGCTAGAGATGAACATGACAATATTCAGATGATAAGTGCAAAGAAACTAGCTAATGAAACCAATAATGAGGCACACTGTTTGGCTGTGGTTAATAAAATTCTAATAAAAAATAATATGGGGGTGAGGAAACTTCATCTCAAAGGAGATTCTTAGATAATCATAAATGGAATTATCAAAGGAGAGCTGATTACATGGTACTTGAATAAACACATGCACATAATTAAGACTTTTTTGGAAATATTTGAGGATTTTGATGTAACACATGTTTTTCATGAGGCCAATGAGCTAGCTAATAAAATTTCGAAGGTAGGAGTTAAGGTGTAAGACCATGAAGGATTCAAATTTCTTGAAGACTTTAGAGACATTCAATTTGGAGACCTAAGATAAAGTAACTAGAGGAGATTCTTTATTATTATTATTATTATTATTATTTTATGTTACTATATAATATTATATTTTTTGTCCTTAGATTATGGTTGGTGTGGGGCCATGGTGAGTAAGGCGTATGTTTGAATTATTAGAGGTGGGGGAAAAGATGATTAGTTGGCAACCCCAGTGGAGGTACAAGATGATATCACCATATGTCATCATGCTTGCTGAGGAAAGCCTTGGTGTCTTTCTAGATAGTTCGGTGGCATTTTTATGACCCTGTTCATTGATAGAGAAGGGCATCTTAAAAAGAAATAACTATAGTGTGTGGTTGAGGTGGGAGCCTAAGATGAAAGAAGTTTTTTCTTTAAACTCCCTAACCAATTGCCAGGTTTCAGGGGTGAAATCACAGTGAAGAGACAAAGGTATTTTATGGTTTGATGATGAGAAATTTTGGAGTTGTGCCTATAAAATTTTTGTGGAAGAATATTTACAAACTAATCTTTAGTCGTGCACACACTTGGACATCTCATCCCCATTTCTTGTGTGGGCTTTGCAATTGGGTACCCAGGAGGAAGCTTTGAATGTGATGAGGGTTTGTGTGAAGCCACAATAGATTGGGGGAACTATTTTGATTGTTGGTCAAGAAGAGCTAGGAATAGGGATGAGGATGAGATAGGGGGCATGGAGAGTTATTGTAGGTGGGATGACTGATCTGCAATCGTTGATGGTCTAGAATTCATCTAAGCCAAAAGAGAGGAAAATTGAAGATGCTCGCAAGGGGTGGGAGGAGCTATTGCTATACATGTAGGAAGCCGAGGTCAAAAGGGAACTAAAGAAGTATGAAATAAAACATAAGATGAAGTCCACTCCCTTGAAGTTGAATGGAAAACTTCATCTAAACGACACGGTGGGAGTCGTCAAGAAGGTGAAGGAGAAGAAGAAAAGAAAGGTGGACACCCATGGTGACATATTTATTCTTAATTTGTCAAAGGAGGAGATGATGACACCATGAATCAAGTGAGGGAGCCCTAACCTCTGTTCTAGTTTTTGTCTAGATTGTTATTATGGTTTGGTCCAATTTTGCTACTGGGCAATTTTAAAAATTGTCATCATTTGTAAATGTTAAGTATGGTTAGCTTTTGATAGGTGTGGGGTTAGTTTATTTTATATTTTAGTATAAAATCATAAGCCTAAGAGGCATTTTTGGTATGGGTAGGTGGATTTAGATCTCATAATGGTTTCTATAGAAATTCTACCAATTCAGTGGCTTCTAATGTAAATCTTTTGCTATACTATTAATAATAAATAACACTCTATTATTGATCAAAAGAAAATTTATGGATTTAATTTCAATTTTAGATTTAATATTTAATCAAATCCTCTATTTCCATAATTAGAATTTTTTAATTGGATCTCTATAATAAACATAAGTATTTAATTAATTATAATTAATTAAATACCCTTATATTTAATATTTTATAAGATTTAATTAGTTAATATATTAATTAATATTAGTAAAATCTTTAATGCATTTTAACACAAAAACCACATCAAAGCACATGACATGCAAAATGAAGGAAAACTGATTAAATAAAATGCAACAATCAAGTTCAAAGGGAAAGCTCACAAATTTATGTCATCTTGATGAATTCAGATAGGTTGTTAATAAAAAACTTGTCCACTATTTTAGGACAACTAATGGCTTCGGTTGGGATTTGGACCTATCTTCCATCTCCCCTCTCTTACTATTAAGACATTGTAATAGGGAACACCCATCTTGGAAATTCAGGGAAGTTGATGCCTGGTACCTACAAATAGGTGCCATCACAAAGATGAACATGTGTGCGTATACCAGATAATGGTTGGGATTGATATATTGTGTGGATCTCACAAGCAACTACGACTCCGTCCCATACCATATCAAACATATAAAAAAGAAATGGAAAATATACAAATGATCCATGTGCATATAGATGTAGTAAATCCATAAATATAATGACATCATAATATATAAATAATCATCATGAAAATAACCATAAATCTAACTTTAACACATTATATCATAGAACTATCCAATGACTCATAACATATCAAATCACAATGTAAAGTCATACATCAATATCTTCAAATATCAATGAAATAACCAACACACACATGAAAGTGGCCCAAAAGAGTTTGGTAAAATAAGCTGAAAAAACAAATTATGGGAGGGGTATTACACTTATTCTTATGTTCAAATGTGATTCTTATTGCTATTGAAGGGAAATCACATTTTCTTTTATATCTCTTATTGTAATAATATTTTCTATGGGCCATAATAAATTATTCAATTGGCATAGTTGTTCACTAGGTCTTTTTAATGGTCACTCCTTACGAAATGAATAAGAAAGGAAACATATATGAATATAATACATATGGTTTTGTGGTGTACCTTAATATTTTCTATAAATTTTAATGATTAATATTGATTTCAATCTACATAGATATTAATTGAATGTGATTAGTTGTTAATTTATTATAACCTAGCTATAGATTAATTGCACAATAAATTCATAGAATAGAAACACTATTTGATTTATAACAATCAATACTCTAGATTAATTAACAAAAAATAATAGCAGAAGTAAACATAAATAAGAGAAGCCAATCACAAAAAGATAATAGCACAATCATGAGTCATGATGCTTGGAAGATAGAAAAGATGGTTTTCACTTTGCAACTAAGAGGACACTGACATCCTCAGCCATCGACCGATTGATGAGGATTCAATGCACCCCCTATACTTGGTGGTTACATTAATTCAATGGAAACACAATCTCTTGGGTAGATTACGGGAGTGCAAGGAAAATCCTTCAAGCAAGCACTCAACAAAGAAGCCATTATTCCACTTGAAGCCAAGTTCATGCTCGATGGAGCCCCTCCCACAAAAGGAAATGGAGGAGCCGATGCTGGAGGTTAGGATTCTATGTCCTCTAATGTTTGTGTTGTCAAACCTAATGCTAAGATGGCCTTAGTCATTGAGAAGGAAAAGGATTCGCTTAGGAACTCTGCAGTTTTTTTGGCCACTTAGGACCTTAATAAACTTCCGTCTAAAACTTTTCTTAGTGAATGGCTTCATAATATTTGGGGTAAAAAGTATGGATTTCATTTTTATTTCCTGTGTATGATTTAGAAAGGTCTTTTTCTTATTTTTCTCAAGAATCCTAAATCCCAAAAGGAAATTATTGCTAGACAATTTTGGCAGATAGGAACTGCCAATTTCAAAGCCCTCCCATGGTTGCTTGATGCAGTGCATAATGAGGTTCTTGCCCTTTCAAGCCCTAGATGGATTACCCTAGGTAGTGTCCCTCCATATTTGTGGAATATGATTCCTCAAGCCCTAGAGCCCTTCATCTCGGTGCTCCATGTTGATAAAACTGATGTGCTTCTGCCGCACACTAATGCTAGGATTTTGATCAACATCAACCCAGGTATTGACCTCCTAGGGGGTATCTGCTTCCAACTCAGTGACACCTACCATTTTTTCCCTATCTCCTTTTTAGGAGGTCTCAACTCATGTTTTCTATGCAGAAGGGAAGGCCACCAAAGACACAACTGTCCCCTAATTTTGAAAAAGAATCCCAACCCGAAGACCAAAGGTGGCAAGAATCCCAATCCCAAGTTTGGAAATGGTAGAAAAGTTCCTGATTTCTTTGACAAATTGAACCCCGCTAATAATCTAAAGGTTCCTATTCCTGAGACCTCGATAGCCCTTGCAAATTCTCTTGAGTCTCTCAAGAATTCTTTTAACAATGATAGTGGACGCAAGCCCCCTACTAGCCCTTGTTTCGAAGAGGTTGCTAAGTTACCTATTGTTGAGAGCTTAGACTTTGGTTTGAAGCTAAAAGACTCAAGTTCCCATAATCGTAAGCCTAATGCACAATAAATAGTCCTCAGTAAGATCAAAAGGATAGTAGCCCTTAGAAAGAAGGATCCTAATGCTTCACACATTGGCCTGAGAGATGACTGTCCCAAATAGAATAGTGAAGGTCCCCGAGAGAAATGACCATCTGGTACCCCTGATGCCATCAAAGAGGCATATATGATAAGGAGGAGAGACTTAATAATTTATCCCTCATAGTTATCCTAGCCCCCCAGATCCCAGAGGTACCCCTCCATTGTCTGTCTCCCCTGATTGAGAAGTTTTGTTCTAATAACAAAGCTCAACCTACTCCCATCTCTGGTGAATCGAAGGAAGAATTGGAAGAGAGAGAAGTTGTAGGGATGGAATTAGCTATGAGTGGAGCAGTGCAAGGGGTACCCTAGGATTTTGTCTTTCAAGCTAAGAAGAAGATCAGGAAGCCCATTGCCAGAGAATCAGACATGGATAGCAAATCTAAAGTGGTTTCACACCAGGATGATGGTGAGTCCCCCCCAATTAGAAAGAAGAGGGTTAGACCTCCTAATCACACCTCCACCATCAAGCCTTTGAAGATCCAAAAGAGAGCCCTCCCCAATTGTTTTAAGATCTTTCAAGCTCCTATGGAACAAGATTCCTAAGATAGGAATGGAATTCAAACTGGCATCTTGGAATGTGAGGGGTCTAGAATCCCCTGACAGGAAATATGTAGTTAAAAGATTCATTAGGATGCAGAAAGGATTTGAATTCCTTTTTCTGCAAGAGATCAAAGTAGTAGGATTCTCTTTAGAGGTTGCATTAAAATGCATTTGGCCAGAAGCCAAGAATGTCTCCACCCATCACCTGAGAGGTAAAGGGGGGAGTGCCATTCTAATCCACCCCAAGTGGGCCAACCTTGTCTCCAAATGGGGCTCCTCCCCATGCAATAGAGCTATCTAGGTGAGCTGTAGGGATGGAGACTTAGAGTTTGGTATCTATTCAGTTTATGCACCAAATGACCATTATGACAGAATTCAATTATGGGAGTGGATGTACAAGTTGAAGGATATACCTTGGGTAGTGGCAGGAGATTTCAATATGGTTGAGTCTCCCCAAGACAAGGGAGGAGGGACTAGGATGGAATGGAAAGGTAATGAAAAGTTTTTTTGGTCTAAAATGATCAGTAAGCTTAGGCTATTTGATCCAATAGCAGGACAAAAGAAGGATCATAAAGGTATCTGGCATACTTGGTCTAACTACCAGAAGGGCAATAGGAGGATATACTGCAGGTTGGATAGAATTTATGCTAATAGATATTTTTTCAGCTTTAGGAATGAGATTGGGGGAGAGAGCCTCAAGGTGATACCTTATTCTCTGTCGGGTCATCATCCAATAGTTGCATCTCTATTCCAACTGGGAAGATGCCCAACCCCTAGGAGAAGTGGCAAGTCCTTTGCCCTTAACACATCCTTGCTGAAGAGTGAGGATATCCGAGATGCCACCCTCTTGATTAGGGGGTTCAATAATGGAGTGGCTAAACACCAGAGTGCAATTGAGTGCTGGAACCAATGCACAAGCAGTTGGAAAAATCTATTCCAAGTGGTTGGAAGGAAGAGGGCTAAGGATTCTAGGAGAGCTGAATCAAAGCTATAGAAGGATCTCTACATTGCAGAGCTGAGAAGCCAAAATTGTCCTACTAATGAAGAAGCTAGTAGTAGTCTAGCATGGACTAGAGACTCACTTAGGAGGTTGCAACAATATAAGATTAATGGAGCCAAAGTTAGGGCTAGGGCTAATTGGATCAAAGAAGGAGACAAAGGATCCAATTTATTTTTCTAGTTGCTTAAAGCCAAGGAGGCTAAGAATAGTATCAGTTGTATTTTCCAAAATGGGGATACTCTATCCTCTCAAGAGGACATTCTCCATGCCTTTACAGAGTACTACTCCACCCTGTTCACATCAGAGGACACAGGTTCAAGTATGAGAGAGATGAGGGACAAGGAGAAAAATATTATCCCTCCCACTCTCCCAGCAGAGGATGCAGTAACCTTGAGTAGACCCCTATCTGCTGAAGAGATCATTGAAGCCATTGAGCATATGAGCAATGACAAAGCCTTGGGGCCTAGTGGGCTGTCGGTTGAGTTTTACAAACACAACATAGACTAGATTGCCCAAGATTTGCTGATGGTATACAATGAAGCTATTGATAAAGGTACCCTAGGGACAAAGATTAATACCGGGTGCATTAAGCTTATCCCCAAAGAAGGAGCTAAAACTCTGATTAAGAATTGGAGACCCATCACCCTACTAAATGTATCTTATAAGATTATGGCTAAAGTGCTAGCAAGAAGATTGGTTAATATCCTCCCCAAGATTATTAGCCCCACTCAAACTGGCTTTGTAAAAGGGAGATATATCTTGGAAAATCTCATCACATGCTGGGAGACTATGGATTGGGCAAGATGCTCTGGCCAACAAGATAGCATGCTATTAATAGATTATGAGAAGGCCTATGATAGAATAGAGTGGCAATTCATAACTACCATGCTGGAAGCCTTGGGGTTCCCTAAAGAATTTAACAAGATGGTTTGGACTCTAATGAATGGAGCCACCGCAATGGTGGAGGGAAATAGAGAGAGGTCTAAACCATTCCACCTAACTAGGTCAATATGATAAGGCTGCCCATTGGCACCAGCCCTATTTGTGATCGTAATAGATTCCTTATACCATATTTTAAGGGATAACACTTTATCCCCAAAAGTTAGAGGGATTGAACTACCCGATGGAGAAGAAATCATAAACATCCAGTTTGCTAATGACACATCCCTCATGGTGGAGATGAGTGAAGTTAACTTCAAGTGTCTCATGGACAAGTTGGATATGTTTTGTCTAGCCTTAGGTAGCAAGGTGTCCATTGCTAAGTCAACTCTGCTAAGTGGGAAGAATCACCTCCAGATTGGTGTAATCAGTTTGGGTTTACCTGGGGAGGCCCGCTCCATCAAGTTAGGTATCTTGGAATTCCCTTCTTGGTCAAACCAGACCTTAAAAGCATGTGGAATTGGGTGAAGGGAAAGATGGAAGTGAAGCTAAAGAAGTGGAACAATAGGTACCTATCACTGGTAGGAAGGATTCAAGTATGCCAAAAGGTTCTGGCAGCCTATCCCATATACTACTCTTCAGCCTGGCTATTTAACCAAGGACAAATTGGCTACATTCAAAAAGCAATCAGGAACTACCTTTGGTTAGATGGTAAAGGTAATAAAGAGGTCCATGCGGTGAGATGGGATTGGTGCACTAGATCCAAAGAGAAAGGAGGTCTTGGATTGAAAGATCTCTGATGGCAAGGCAATGCACTTGCAGTCAAGTGGGTAGCCAAAGCCACACAGGGAAATGAACCCTGGAAGATTTTGGTAAGGAACAATATCACCAGAGGCTCCCCTTCCTAGGCTAGACATTGGAAGAATCTACCATTAATTGATATGATGACAGGGAAATTCATAGTCATAGTGGCAGGTTCTGAGGTTTTTCAATCTATTTGGAAGGGTTGGGAGGAAGTTAGACACTGCCTAGCTAACAGTAACCTTCTGGATCAATTGCTTAATGTTTGCGGGGAAAGATCCATCTAGTGGAACCTATTTAAAGGGAGTAAACATCTTGCTCAACTACAAGGATGTTCAACAAAGAAATGGAATTCCTTGGGCATTAGTTATCTTTCAGACATCATTGAAGATGAGAATCTAATACCATGGGAGACGTTGGCATCTAGGTTTGACCTCCTCTCCTCACATTGGAGGAAATACACCACTGTTAGAGATGCTTGCTCTCACCTTAGCCTCCCTAGAGACACCTCAATGGACTCGGATAGAATGGGCCTCATTAAGTGGAAGGATGGGACCCCCTTGCTGCAAACCAAATTTAAGACTATATATATAATGCTCACCAAAATAGAAGAGATTTTTGACCATCTTAACTCCAAGTGGCACCTAAACCTTGACCCCAGTGTATGGAGTAAATCTCTGGCCAAGCTCTGGCACACCCTTATTGAACCCAAGATCCTCTATTTTTTGTGGCACTTCATTCTGCATAGATTACCAGTTAAGGACCACTCTGGTATACCTTTCCCCTACTCCTTCTGCTTTGCCCCTGAGACCATTCCTCATATCTTTTTTGACTGCTAGTTTGCAACTGACTTGTGGAACCTTTTTGGATTGGTTTTGGGACACAAATTTCATGTTTTTGATGTTATTTCTGGCTCCTTGCCGGGTCTAAGAAATGGTTTTAATCAATTATGGGCTTCTCTTTCCTATCATATACTATGGCATATCTGGAAACTTAGGAATGATAATATATTCAATAGTAGGCATAGTTATCTCACTGAGTCTCTATGGAGGCTCATCATATTCAATGTCTCCTCATAGGTCACCATGGTTATGCAGGTGAAGGAGAACAAAGCACTAAGGGTTGTCCGAGGCTTCAGAGAAGTGTTGGAAAAAGACCAGATTGCTTACAATATGACTACTAAGGCAGATATCAAATTTGATTTTGATATCACCATTGGTTAGATGCTTAAGAAGATCAAAGAATAGAGAGGGATACTAGATATACGGACTACCATAGGAACAATAATAGAGGAAGATGAGCTGGCCCAACAAGCAGAGGTAGGAGATGACTAGGGCTTCACCAAGATGGTTGAATAGGCAACAACTGAGATTACAGAATAGGGGAGCTCCAACAGTGGATTAGCTGGGTCATTCCCAGATGAACAACCACTGGCCTACCAGCTTACTAGAGAGGAATCCATTTACATTCCACCTATAGCTGTTCTACCTTTGCTGCCATGGGAGGCATATTTTTCAAATCCCTACAATCTTATCTTTCACAGAGACCTGTGCCTCAAGTGGGCTGATCATCAGAGGCCATGGATGGCCTGGCTCCCTAGATAGTTCTATTTATGTGGCACTGTTTGATACACTATATTTTTCTAAAGGATTCTATTAGTATGTAAACTCTGCTACTTGAATTATACCTGCATATAATTGGGACATTATTTTTTTGTAAGAATATGATGCTGTGAACTCTTGATGTAAGTATCCTTCCTATTTAATATAAATTATGGTTAATAGAAAAAAAAGATAATAACACAAATATACCCAAGAAACCATAATGTGGGGAAAAGCCTACAAATGTTGGATCTTCTATTCAGCCTAACAACCAACTTTCTCTTCTCAATCCAATTTAAGTTTGTTACAACAATATTACATATGAAGAGACCAACTACTTTACTTAGCTTGCAAGAAAATAATATTTCCTTTCTTTCTTTGGCTCTAAATCATATATCAAATCACCCTTGATTTACTCAACCTCAAAAACTTGAAATATTCTATCAAAGAATAAAAAAAAAGTTTTTTTCTAGATATCTAAGTCAAATTTCTTTAAAGAAAATCCACTCCACCTTTCAAGCTAAATAAAAAAATCAACACTCCCTCTTAACGAGGAAGGTGTTCAACACAACACCTAGCTATCCATGAAGAACAAAAAGTTATTCTTCATCAAAGCCTTGTCAAGATGTGATGCAAGAGCATCTTGGGTTCCTGACAATCTTACTGAATCTTGGAGGAATTTCCTCGTGGTCTGATGACGTTCATTATTTTGAGTAATTTTCAAATATTCTATGTGTGGTTGATCTACAAAGATCTTTAATGTGTGTGATGAAAAAGGTTTCTTCCATGCTATTTGTGGAGGCTATGTCTATGATCACACCTCTTCAAGTGGCATGGATTGTGAGATCTAGCATGTTCTTCATTGACTGGTTGTGTTCTTCATGTTATCAGTTCAGTTGTGTTCACTAATTGATTATTGAGGGTTTCCGTGGAGGTTTGCAATTGATGGAGCTGAATGGAGTGGATCTTGAGGTGGACCTATGTGTGGATGAATTGATCGTTGGATCACACATGGTGAAATAATTAAATGTTGTAATTATTTGGGGTGTAGGATGACCTAGTCTAATATGTTTGTCTTGGAATATGTAATATCTTGAATGCCGACCTATGCTGGCTAGTATGTATAAATTTAGGGCTTGCAATTATAATAGGGGCAACATTGAGAATGCTGAGGGTAGCAAAGAGCTGAGAGAGGGTTTCTCTTGGGATTGATAGATCGGGATGAGGATCTAAGTCTGATTTCTTTGTATATGGTCATAACTGAGAAGGCCTTACAACATGACAAGTTGAAGCCAATTTCATGTAATTGGATGTTACTTGATAATAAGTTTGTTATTATTTGATAATATCTTATTGCGTTTCTTTGTTCTTTTTGTTGTGTTGATTCTTGTTGCAAGATTAGACATCTCCATTGGAGAATTCTCTGGTCTTAGCTACATCAAGTGGTATCAAAGATGGTTTGATCGTGCGGTGGCATAAATATTGGTGTCTGAAATTATGAAGCTTCTAGGGCATTGTATGTGAGGTGATAGAGTGTAGATCTGAATCACATAGTGAAGGGCTTGTGCAAGGTGGTCAGAAGGGATTTTCTATTGGAATATTGAGTTTTTTTTATGATACAAGTGAGTTTCAAATCTTGGAGTTGTAGATTATTGTTCCCGAGCTTATGATATCTTGGATGGCTTGTTGTGAGGTGGAATAATGTGGATCTAACCTACGACTGTAGAGGATTTGTGCAAGGATGGATTAGAGAGGATTTGTTTCTTATTTTGAAGCTTGAAATGGGTTGGGTTCCTTGAGACATCCCATTGGTTGACAGATCACCGATTTGAGGTAGGATTTGATCCTATTCAATAGATCACTGAGTGAGAGGCAATTGAGATCTTGCGATTAGATTACCAAGCAGAGGAAGTTGCACTTTGTGAAGGGAGAAAGGTTGATGGAGAGGATGAACCCAATAAGTGTGAAGAAAATGTTTGTAGACCTTAGGTTTAAGTTGAGGTATGAGATTTGTAATGTTTTGGTTGGTTTGAGGAGGAATCCTAAACTTGAGAGGAAGTGTGAAGAAGCTACTGAGGAGCTGAAGAGGTTGAGTTAGCATTTACCGATCCATAAGAGAACTGTTTGGCCTGTACAAAGGCTTATTCAAGGAAGGAAAAGGAAAACTAGGGTTTATATTGAAGAATTAAATCTTGAAGAGGTAAACACTAACATTTTTGAGATTGAGGTGGTAGATCGAGTTAGTTTTCATGATCAGATGGTTGGGTTTGATGTGGAAATTGTAGAGCATCTTGTTGTCGATAATGAGATTGTTGATGATGTAGAGGACTTATCTTTTTTTGAGGGTACTGTTGAGGATGTTGGTATTGATGAACTTATTGATAGGGTTTTCATTGGAGATGATAATCCTATTGTTCATGAAGAGTTGTAGATTGGGTTGTTCCAATTGGATGCTATTACTTATGTTGCAGAATTACAAATGGTGGTTAAGGATATAGAGATGGATATGAAGATGGATGCATGGATGAAGGGTAAAGGTGGTGGTTTTGGTAATGTTCATGATTTATTGGTTGTTGATGGACTGATAAAAATAAGAATTTAGATGTGTGATGAGTATGGGAATGCATAGATGAAGAAGGATAGGAAATTTACATATTTGGTTTGTGGGTTTTTTGTTGATCATTTTGGATTTATCAGAGAGTTTGGTATCTGATTTGATTTGAAGAAGAAGAGGTTTCTTTTGTGCAAGTTTATCTTATTGTCCTTGAGAATTAGGAAACCGATGTCAAGATGAGGTTGTGTTTAGATTTTCTTAGAGGATCAAAGTGTGAGGCACACTTTTCTATCTACCCTGGGTGTTTGATGCAAGAGAATCTTGGGTTCCTAATGATATTACTAAATATTAAAGAATTTTCCTTGTGGTCTGATGAAGTTCCTTGTTTTGAGCAGTTTTTAGAGATTTTGTGTGTGGTCAATTTGAGGAGATCTTTGGCATGTATGATGAAAAGGGTTTGTTCCTTGCTATTCATGGAGCCTATTTCTATGATCGCACCTCTTTAGGTGGCGTGGATTATGAGATCTAGAATTTTCTTCGCTATCTGGTTATGTTATTCATGTTACCAATTTAGTTGTATTTATTAGTCAATTATTGAGGGTTACGATGGAGCTGAATGGCATGGATCTCGAGGTGAACCTATGTGTAGCTGATCTGGTGGTTGGATCGCACTTGGTGAAATAATTAAATGTGTTAGTGTTAGAATTTATAATCTTTCCTTGGTTGTATTATTTAAATAAGGATAAACCAAGGTATCCTTCATGTAATTTTGTCTTCTAGTCCAAGTGGGAGGACAACTCATATTTTGTAATTCCTTTAATAAGGAAATTAGTTTATTCTTCCTTAAGAGGATATGGACACTTGTCACACACACTTATGAATGGTGGCATTCATAGACTTGGGAGTTACATTTTGATTCCGCTCTCTCATCTCTATTTAAGAGATTCTCCTCTCTCATTTCAAATGATGAAGTTATTGTAAGTGAGCAACTCGCTCTCTCTCTCTCTCTCTCTCTCTCTTAGTTTAGGCTATGGTCTCATTAATAATGTCACAAGGGGTTTTCTTTGCTTTCCCCTTTCAAAATACTTGTCTCACTATGTTGATCTCAGAGCATCTTGATGGTTTGATAGATCTCGAAGCTATTTATCTTTCATTGTGTTAATGGTGAAATATTTACTTTTGCTTCACTCACTTGGATTCTTTCCTTTAAAGTTATTTTCATTTTTGAATATTTCTAACATGGTATTAGAGCTAGCTAAATTCTTGTTTTAAGTGTTGCATGAAGGTGTTGTTCGAAAGATATCTTGTTTGAGAAGAAGAAAGTCTTTTTGTTGAAATTAACTTTTTGTTGCAGGGTTTGCATTGTTTAACATTTGTTTAACTCTTTCTTATAGTTGTTGTTATTTTAGATCTAAGTTTTATAATCTTCATCTCAAGTTCTTTTGGAAATCTTACATTTTGTTTAACTAGTTCTAGATGATTTACCTCCAGATCTAAGTCTATTAATTTTCATTTCAAGTTTTTTTTGCAAGCTCTAACCTCACCCTCTGTCGAGAGACCACAAGGGTTTTATTTCTTTTTTGCATGCTCATTTGCTATATTTCTCTAACAATCTGCAGGCTTATCTAACCATTTTCATTTAGTTTTTTAGATATCTAGTATTTGCAGTCTTAACATTTGTATATTCAAATCTTGTTATAGTTTACATGAAAATTTTATGGTTCTTTCTCTTGGTTTATATACCTACTCACTGATTTTTATTCCAGGATTTTGGTTCAAAAATCTTAATAGTGTGCTTTTGTTTCTAATATATATTTGTGATATTGTTTCATCTATATAGCTCTTTGGCTTTAAGATCTTTGATATCCCTTATGTTAGGCCATTTTTCTGTCATCGCAAAAATCCTTTGAAAGTGGCCTCCTCCCTACAAATGTTTGTCAAATGTCCTGCCCTGTGTTCTTCATGTTGTCACCTAGCTTAAGTCCAATTTGCACGTGTTGAATCAAAAAATCCTGAAAGTTATTCGAGTTTCAAGGTCTGCAGGAAATGTTTTTAAATCTACCACAGTGTCGAAAACCCACAGTATTTTTGAAAATCCATGATGTTTTCGGCCTGTGTGAAAACCCTCATTATTTTTGACCTGTGCCTTCCAGCTTTTGTGTGCTTATCTTTTGGTGTCGAAAGTCCTGTGTGTTTTCGATCATCCACTATTGTGAAAACTTTGGATATTTTTGATCTTTCACCGAAAACCCTATGTGTTTTTGACCTTGCATTTCTTCTTTTCTGCCGGCACTCCTTGTTCATTTGTCTTAAGTGCGCAAGTGCGATGATGTGGGGCTAGATTCTTCAAGCAGCAGAGGGAGGAGATCAACGGTCGGTGTGTGATCACATGGAATATTCTCACCCCATGCAATCATGCACCTGCCATTGATCTTGTTTGTTTCCAGCATTTCTTCGGTGAAGTGGGCCCGATGTTAGAGGGAAGGCAGGGGGCATGTTCTTATTGGCTGTCACATGGCCGCATGTTAGATTTTTCTGACATGCAATCATGCGACTGCTTGCCACCTGTCTACATGGGTCCCAGTTCTTCTCAGTTGCCTAGTGTGGTTAAAGTTCAGATAGGCTCTGTGGTTGTCGCTTGTTTGCATGGAAAAGTTGCACAAGGTTTATTTCTCATGCTTTTGTGACAACTGTCTGATCCTCTAAAGGGTAAGGCTTCTTTCGGTTGGTCTGAGGTGTTGATGTGGTGGCCTTTGGTTGGCTGTCGCATGATCGCATGGCCCAAATTTTGGCTATGCGATCATGTGACTAGTTGACACGTGTCTACGGGGGATGAGTTGGAGTCATTGGTGGGACCTAGTTTTCAGATGAGTCAGAGGATCTTGACGTGTCAGAGCATCGACGGTTGTCACCAAAGTGCGAAGGATTTGTCAGGGCTATGTGAAGTCGTGACAGCCATTGATTTTCCAATGTGGGCCCGATCAAGTTTTCTCGGTGCTTTTGGTGATGTGGATAAAGTATTTAGCGGCCTGACAAAATCTTCTTCCTGTCACTGGTTCGCGTGATGTTTTAGTGGTAGCGCTATTATTTCAACAAATTGGCAAAATGTCTTCAGTCGCCAGTTCACTAGATAACTTAAGTGGCCATTTTTAGCACATGTTGTCGCCAGTTCACGAAGTTAAAACAAAGTTAAGTCTTTCATTCTGCGACTAAGAAATACGTTGTCACCAGTTCACGGAATTAACCCGAGGTGCCTTGATGAGTTAAAGTCATAAGCCCGCGAAGGGAGATTGATCGGATGAGTGCATTTTAAAGTTGGTAAAGGTTTAAATTTTGGCCATTGTTTCTTTGCAGGCACCAAAAGAAATAACCGTTGAGATTCAAACTTGAATTCTTGAGAGTTTCCAGTGACAGAGGTTACCATTTTTATGGAATTCAATGTAGAAATGACCCTGTTTGGTGAGAAGCGATTGGTTTGCTATTTCCAGTGTGCTCCAGGGTATGAGATGATTGTAGAAGAGGAGTGTCTTGTCGTAGGGGAGTAAATGAAATGTACTAAAAGTAGTTGCAGGGTCACTTCCAGTTGAGTTTTGCAGATTTTTGATTGATCTTCGGTGCCTTTTAGAGATTCTTTCATGATTGAAGATCAAGTGTTAATTGCTTGCAGGGTTCAGTGTTTTTCCCTTCGAATTGTGATAAATTGTTTGGATTTCTAATTTGATTGTTTTGGTGGGTGAAAATTTAGCCCTAGCTGCCCGTAGCTTGTTGCATCCTACTGGTTTAGGATTCCAAGGCAACTAGTGGTATAAACTGTCAAAATTTTGACTTTGTGGGGGTTCCAGCTTAGAGTTCTTTTCTGGTTCTAGTGAAGGGTTCTATCCTGCAGATTTCTCCTTCTCTCTGCATATAGGGTGTTCTTCCATTGCTGGTTCAGGGAATACAGTGCATATTGTAATAGATTTGTATTATGTGTGAGGATTTAATATATTCTTACTGTTACCAAGCTATCTCCATTTGAATTCTGAGTCCATTAGTCATACATCAAGGGTGTTTGATTTTTCTATTTGCATTGCCTAAGTGTTTGCAAGTGGAGTTGTCTTCGCAGAGATAATTGGTTCAGGGTTAGTGTTTATGTATGTATGAGCTGAGGTGTCAAAGATATTTCATGCTTGTCTTCCAGTGGATGCTGGTTAATGTATTGTCTATTCATAGGTCTCTTCTAAGGGGAGGGTCAAAATCTTTTGATGGGTAATAACATATTTGAATGCACAGGTGGGAACTAAGTTGAGGTTTTGTCATGGTGTGTGATTGATGTCAGGCATCAACACATTGAGCATATTGTGTTCTTGTTTCATAGCTTTCTCTTGCAATAAGGTATTTGACTCTGTGGCCCATTGGACAAGGCACTAGTCTATGAGAGACTTAGGGCATCTCAGGGGTCCTTTCAATCCATTTCAAATCATTTCCCTTCAGTCCCACCCTTTCCCTTTCATATTGTTAGTGTAGGTCTCTAGTTTTCATACTCACTCCATGCAAGTTGGGCTATTACATGAGATATTGGTTTCAATTGAGGTACACGATACCTATAAGAGTTTGAGAACCATTCCACAGTTAGTTACCTGTAGGCCTGTAGTGTGACACAAGTTGTATGAGTGTGCAAATGAGGTACACCCACCTGAGTGATGTGGAGCTCAAAGTGTAGAAGGATCTCTCTTTGATCCTTGTTAGTTGACCCTTTTTCCAGTCAGATTTGGAGTGTTGAGTGAATGTGACACTAGCCCTATCAATCCTAATGCCAAGCTGACCTTTGGGGAAAAAGAACACCAACAAGATGGCGACTCTGCTGGGGAGGCCATTGGAAAGTGTCAAACACAAAAATAAAGCGTTTGCTAATATTTTCTCACCTAGCTGTGAGTGGCGGCTCTGATTTGTCTCTGTTTGATCAGTGCATCTTTTGATAAACAGTATGTTTATCCTAGTTTTGTTTTGGTTGATTGGAAGAAGATTCAAGAAAAGTGATATATTTCCCTCTCCAAGGAGGTGGCAACTCTACACTGCAAAGAACCTGATGGAGCTACAAGGTGAGCTCTAGATCCGCCTTGCCTTTTAGTCAACAAAGTTTCTGCTACAAAATTCCATGTATTCTCTTATTGAAAATGTTTCCCTATCAAGTGTCTAGCACTATTGTAAAGGGATGAGTGTTTGTGGGCAGTTCCTCATGGAGGAATTTAGGCCCTTTTGTTTTGATGGCATTGAAGGTGCCCCTAATGAGTTCTCTACTAAGGATGGGAAGTGCTTGCCAAGATTCATGGCTAGTGGATCTGTTTCTGCAAGCCAGCATGTTGATGTTGTCATGGTTATTTTTGGAGGTATGGATGTTGAACATGAAGATATTGCCATGAGGTTATTTGTGCACACATTTTCTGATGGTGCAAGGAAGTGGTTCTTGTCCTTGTCCTCATGTTCAATCCCTTCTTGGGATGTGTTGAGAGCTAAGTTTGTTGAGCATTTTGATAAAGTTGCTGCTCTCAAGAAGGAATTAGCGAGGTTGAAAATGGTGAACTGACAGTTAGTAGAGGACATAAGATTGCTAAGACTGGTGGCTCCTGATGATGTTCATGAGGAGGCCAGTGTTTCTGATGTTGATTCTCATTGTGCAGAAAGTGTTGATTATTAAGCTGATGCTGAGGTCAATGCATATGAGAGTGCTGAAGATGGATCTAAATTTGATAATATTTCCAGTTTGTCTGCAGATTTTTCTTCTGTCCAATATCAGAGGGTAGCTTTCTTGTCCCAGTTTGATGATGTTTTGTGTGAGAAGCAAGAATATGATTATGATGTAGATGATGATTCCTACATTGATTTCTTCACACAAGATGATCTAAGGCCAGAAATGTGTATCCTTATTCCTCACGAGGATGATATTTGCAGCACTAGGGGTGAGGCTAAGGAAGATGAAGACAATGCCCAAAGTCCATTGAGCAGTGAAAGGATTTCAACACTCTTGGCTGAAGAATTTCAGAGGTATGCCCCTACTTTGGATTTTGATTTGTAGCTCCCCTATGATGTATTCTTTGACACTGATAATGAGGCCAGTGTTCAAAGTGATAGTGATGATCCTTTTTCATTAGAGATCCCCTCATGTAATGACCCTGCAGATGAAGAGGTAGAAGGACATGATAGTGTGTTTTCTTATCATCAAGATTGCAGTGATGAACAAGTCTATTGTTCAAGTCCTTTTCCTTCTCTTGCAAAGTATGATACTAAGTATGATAGTGTTGAGGAACTAGTCTTAAATAGTTGGGACAAAAATTCTTTTGGTGAAAATGATGATGCAGTGTTCCCCTGTCACAAAAGCTTTAAAGAAGACCTTCACTTGGTTCATGATACAGTCAGTGAGGACATCATGGAGGAACCAAGTTGCTTAGTGGCTGAAGCAATGCATAAAGATAAATTAGAGGGTTCAAGTCCTTTCCATCCAGGTAATTCTGATGTAATGCATGATGCTCAGTATGTTTTATTTTTTGATGCATTACAAGGTGAGTTTTTTATTCTTTCCAGTCAGCAGGAAGAAGTAGATGATGTTCCCTACTTCTTGAAATTTGAATATGAATATGGTGGTTGTGACTGGAAAGACATGGGCAGTTATCATTATAGTTTCATTTTTCAGCCCATGGTTATTCACATACATTTGTAGCAGGATGATCATAAAATTTTCAGGTGGTGGGTCATGTATGTGGATGAGAATCAAATTTTTGATTCAGGAGGGTCATTGGTTTTCTTTTGGGGCCTTGAGCCTGGTTGTAAATACTTGTAAACTCTGTAAATATATTTCCCTTTCCTGTTGTGTGCTTTTCCTTCCTATTCCCTACGTTTTTTGAGTTCCTTGTTTTTGTCCAGTGGTTGGTCTACTCTGCCAGTGATTCTGAATTCTTGCCATGCCTGCAAGAGACATGCATCCCCAACTAGAGCCACTGTTAGGCTATTTTTTTGTCATAGCAAAAATCCTTTGAAAGTGGCCTCCTCTCTGCAAATGTTTGTCAAATGTCATGCCCTGTGTTCTTCATATTGTCACCTAGCTCTAGTCCAATTTGCACGTGCTGAATCACAAAATCCTAAAAGTTATTCGAGTTTCAAGGTCTACAGAAAATATTTTTAAATTTACCATAGTGTTGACAACCCACAGTATTTTTGAAAATCCATGATGTTTTCGGCCTGTGTGAAAACCCTCATTGTTTTTGACCTGTGCCTTTCGGCTTTTGTGCACTTATCTTTTGGTGTCGAAAGTCCTCTATGTTTTCGATCATCCACCATTGTGAAAAACTTGGATGTTTTCAATCTTTCACTGAAAACCCTGTGTGTTTTTGACCTTGCATTTCTTCTTTTCTTTCGGCACTCCTTGTTCATCTGTCTTAAGTGCGCAAGTGTGATGATGTGGGGCAAGATTCTTCAAGCAGCAGAGGGAGGAGATTGACAGTCAATGTGTGATCACATAGAATATTCTCACCCCATGCGATCATGCACCTACTGTTGATCTTGTTTGTTTCCAGCGTTTCTTCGATGAAGTGGGCCCGATGTCAGAGGGGAGGCAGGGGGCATGTTCTTATTGGTTGTCACATGGCTGCATGTCAAACTTTTCTGAAATGCGATCATGCGACCGCTTGCCACCTATCCGCATGGGTCCCAGTTCTTCTCAGTTGCCCGGTGTGGTTAAAGTTTAGATAGGATCTGTGGCTGTCGCTTGTTCACATGGAAAAGTTGCACGAGATTTATTTCTCATGCTTTTGTGACAACCATCCAATCCTCTAAAGGGTAAGGCTTCTTTCGGTTGGTCCGAGGTGGTGATGTGGTAGCCTTTGGTTGGTTGTCGCATGATCGCATGGCCCAAATTTTGGCTATGTGATCATGCGACTAGTTGACATGTGTCTGTGGGGGATGAGTTGGAGTCATTGGTGGGACCTGGTTTTCAGATGAGTCAGAGGATCCTGATGTGTCAGAGCATCGATGGTTGTCGCCAAAGTGTGAAGGATTTGTTAGGGCTATGCGAAGTCGCGATGGTCGTTGATTTTCCAATGCGGGCCTGGTCAAGTTTTCTCAGTGCTTTTGGTGGTGTGGATAAAGTATTTAGCGGCTCGACAAAATCTTCTTCCTATTGCTAGTTCACGTGATGTTTTAGTGGCAAGGTTATTATTTCCATGAACTGGCAAAATGTCTTCAGTCGCCAGTTCACTAGATAACTTAAGTGGCCATTTTTAGCACATGTTGTCACCAATTCGCAGAGTTAAACTGAAGTTAAGTCAAACTGAAGTTAAGTCTTTCATTTCGTGACTAAGCAATACCTTGTCGCTAGTTCGCGAAATTAACCTGAGGTGCCTGGATGAGTTAAAGTCATAAGCCCGCGAAGGGAGATTGATCAGACGACTGCGTTTTAAAGTTGGTAAAGGTTTAAATTTTGGCCATCGTTTCTCTGCAGGCGCCAAAAGAAATAACCGTTGAGATTCAAACTTGAATTTTTGAGAGTTTTCAGCGACAGAGGGTACCATTTTTATGGAATTCCCTGTTCGGTGAGAAGCGATTGGTTTGCTATTTCCAGTGTGCTCCAGGGTATGAGATGATTGCAGAAGAGGAGTGTCTTGCCGTAGGGGAGTAAATGAAATGTACCAAAAGTAGTTGCAGGGTCACTTCCAGTTGAGTTTTGTAGATTTTTAATTGATCTTCGGTGCCTTTCAGAGATTCTTTCATGATTGAAGATCAAGTGTTAATTGCTTGCAGGGTTCAATGTTTTTCCCTCTAAATTGTGATAAATTGTTTGGATTTTTGATTTGGTTGTTTTGGTGGGTGAAACTTTAGCCCTAGCTGCCCGTAGCTTGTTGCATCCTACTGGTTTAGGATTCCAAGGTAGCTAGTGGTATAAATTGTCAAAATTTTAACTTTGTGGGGGTTCCAGCTTAGAGTTCTTTTCTGGTTCCAGTGAAGGGTTCTGTCCTGCAGATTTCTCCTTCTCTCTGCATATAGGGTGTTCTTCTTCCATTGCTGGTTCAGGGAATACAGTGCATATTATAACATATTTATCTTATGTGTGAGGATTTAATATATTCTTACTGTTACCAAGCTATCTCCATTTGAATTCTGAGTCCATTAGTCATACATCAATGGTGTTTAATTTTTCTATTTGCATTGCCTAAGTGTTTGCAAGTGGAGTTGTCTTTGCAGAGATAACTGGTTCAGGGTTAGTGTTTATGTATGTATGAGATGAGATGTCAAAGATATTTCATGTTTGTCTTCTAGTGGATGCTGGTTAATGTATTGTCTATTCATAGGTCTCTTCTAAGGGGAGGGTCAAAATTTTTTGATGGGTAATAACATATTTGAATGCACAGGTGGGAACTAAGTTGAGGTTTGGTCATGGTGTGTGATTGATGTAAAACATCAACACATTGAGCATATTGTGTTCTTGTTTCATAGCTTTCTCTTGCAATAAGATATTTGACTCTGTGGCCCATTGGACAAGGCACTGGTCTATGAGAGACTTAGGTCATCTTAGGGGTCCTTTCAATCCATTTCAAATCATTTCCCTTCAGTTCCACCCTTTCCCTTTCATGTTGTTAGTGTAGGTCTCTAGTTTTCATACTCACTCCATGCAAGTTGGGCTATTGTATGAGATATTAGTTTCAATTGAGGTACAAGATACCTATAAGAGTTTGAGAACCATTCCACAATCAGTTACCTGCAGGCCTGTAGTGTGACACAAATTGTATGAGTGTGCAGATGAGGTACACCCGCCTGAGTGATGTGGAGCTCAAAGTGTAGAAGGATCTCTCTTTGATCCTTGTCAGTTGACCCTTTTTCCAGTCAGATTTGGAATGTTGAGTGAATGTGACACTAGCCCTGTCAATCCTAATGCCAAGTTGACCTTTGGGGAAAAAGAACACTAACACCTTCTCTCTATTCTTTTTATTTCCTTCACTATGTTGGATAAATTATAACCTTATTTGTTTACATATATTTAAGTTAAAAATAGACTTTATTCTTCTTGTTTCTTATCCCTGGTATATTGCGTAGCAACATTTTCCATCATATGAATTGACTCCACAGATTTTAGATCATCATTTTGTTCACAACCTTCCTTGTTTATATTAATCTTCTCCTGTGTGCCATCCCATCTCTATTGGCATATTTTCTTTTACTTGCAACAGAGTTTACAATTGCGCAACCCTCCCTTCTCTCTCACGCTACCCTTGGTTGTAGTTTTCTTCCACCTCAGTTGCGCAACCTTGTTTAAAACTATGGTTCCAAAGAAACCTAACCCCTTGCGCAGATTAATCATCAACTTTTTTTGTTACTTGCGCACCTTCTCTATAAAGAATATGATGCCAAACATAATATGATCTCTTCCAAAAAAAGAATTATCATCATTTGAGTTAGTAATCCACCTCCATTCTACCTCTACGCAGCCTTCCCACACACACTACCCATCTTCCTTCCTTGGGCATCACTTGCTCTTGGCAGCCAGCTCTTTGTAATGCAACTCTCTCCTTTGCAAGTCCCAAATCAAATTCATATATTTCTTTTCAACTAACGTACATCTATATGTAATTTTACTATTTCAATAAGCATTAACTAACTCAAAATTTATTTCTTCATTCCCTTATCAACCAGCTCCCTTGCATTTCATTCTCTTCATGGTCCATGTTGCGTGAGCATCTTGCTATTTGAGCAGCTTGTTCTATTACTTTGCGGTAAAATTTATCAGTTATTAAGGGCATTGCAAACAAGATAAAACTTCATTAAATTTAAATTACATTCTACTCTCAGCTGAGTGCATTTTTTAATCATTACCTCTGGCTTCATCCTTGCGTGGCCAACTTTTGTCTTTGGAGTTTCTTGGCAATTTTTTTATATTTAGAATTCTGATCTTGTGACTGTCCTCATCATTGCGCAGGTTGTTCACTCCTGTCCTCCACTTATTTTTTGTAAGGTTATCCAAATCATTACCATTTTTATTTTGCTTCCTCCTAGGGCATTCTTCAATAACTGAAAACTCTGCCAGGCATTCAACATTCAACCAATAACTATGTTGCTGCCAACTTTAGTCTTCGTGGCTGTTTGTAACGCCTCTACCTAGATAGTACAATATTTTTTTCTAAGTTTATCACCTCTGTCTATAATTTCCTTTGCAGATATTAATTTTATTGCTGCCACAATATGACATTACTGTCTCTTAATCATGATGCTCATTACTCATATTCATATTCCCTTTACACGGTCACAGACTTAGTTTCTTTCCTGCCATCCCGAGGAACTCCACAGACCTGAAGTTGCTACTTGTTAACAATAGACTTGAATGTTTAAGCTGTCCAAAACCTTTGTCTTCCATCGTTGCTTTTATGAAGACTTTTAATTGATCATTGTCATTTGTCTTGGATTCGTTATCTAGTAACATCATTTTTCCATGTTTAACTACTGCTCTTAATCCACATGACTACTGCTCTAAATCATAATTGCTTCTCTTCATAATCATTGCTTCTCTTTAACTACCAATTTAGCTATTCAAGATCATCTATAATTTCTGCATTGTATGTTATTTGTTCCTAATAAAAAACCAATGCATGTAAAATTGTTGTCATAAGGAAGTTATAAAAGAAGTCAGCCAGTCACATGTCATTGCTCATATATATCAAGATTAAGATCACTATTTTCATTTTAGTTATACAACACCGAATAACAAACCACCAATTAAAATTTTATATTTAGTATTTATCTCTTTGCTGTCATCTTTGTCGAGATTCACTGCTAACTTTTGATTCTTGTCTAGCTTTTTTAAAAACTAGTTTGACTGATTTTCAAACATGTTTTCCTTTAAAACCTTATTTTGTTATTTTTTCTTTCAAGATAGATTGCTGTTTGATTTGTTAGTTCATTGAGTTTATTTATATTTTGGCGGAATGATTCACACTTAATTTCTTTGTTTATATGTTTTACCACAGATTTTTCCATATTCTACACTAAGTGAGTTTACTATGATTCGTACTCTTTTACTTTAAAATTTTCCATAGTATTAGTTTGTTTGAAGGATAAAAGTATAGATTCTAGGAATTTAAAATTTGTTGAATTCTACTCTTAACTTAGTTTAAATATATATATATTTTTGGCAATGTTATATGAGTGTTAATTTTTTTTTATATGGTAAAATATTGATTAGGTTTCAAATTTTCGAATGTGGATAAAGAAGAAATAATTAAATTATTACGTGTTTATATGAAATAGATAATTTTTATGATTTCATTTTCTATTGATAATTATTAGATTAAGTTTATCAAAGTTTTTCTTTTTTCTCTAAAGTAATTAGATTTAGTTAATGATGTTTTTAATACATTAATGATTATTTTTAAGAATGATTATTAATGATTATTTTTAATAGATAACTAATAATGAGAATAGTTAATGATGTTCAAACATGATTTATGACTATTATTTTATATACATTTTAAAATTTTAAACTCTTTTAATTAAAGGGGGTATTTTTTCCTTATTATAATCATGTCTAAATTAAATCATTCTCACTACCAAGCATGGGAGGAGATTATGTTCATTAGACCCGAAAATTGCAGAAATCAAAGATGATGAAGACACTTCTATTAAGAAGAAAACCTGGAAACCTAGAATTGAAAAGGTTAATGAATAGATTATTCAAGATGGAGATTTTTCTAAGATGAATAAGTATTATGATCTCTATGATTATGCAGAAAGATTAAATCTGGAAAATGCAGTGGTGAAGCATATGATTCTATTTGATAAGAAGTTTGACACAATTCAGGGTAAGATACCTGATGACTTATACAAGAAACTTGTGAATAGGAAGAAAAGAGCATTAGAGGAAGACACATCTATTAGAGAAAATCTTGTGAGGATAATTTGTGATGTGAGAGATGATGAACATCTTAAGCAGATAATGAAGGCTCTAAACACCCATTCGAGGACAAAGAGGAGAACTATTCAGATTATGGGAGGAAAATATGAAGAAGTTAAAGCAGAAACAAAGCAAGCAATCATCAAGGTTATGACAGAGAATGCTGGTGAACCATCAGTTGCAGCAGATCAAGAAGGTGAAGCAGAACAAGAGGACATTCCCTCTCCACCAACCATAAACATTGAGGATGAAGCTATGAATGTTGAAGGAACTAAGATCACCTTGGATACTGATGATAATGTATTCAAGAATCTGGAAAACATTGTTGACAATTCTGATTTTGAAGAACTGGATAGAACTAAAGGAGAAGAGTAGACTCAAACCATCATTGAAGACCCCAAAGTGACAGAGATGTAAGCACCTATCCCCACTCAAGAAGAAATCAGTCTTACCCCTAAGACTGGTAAGAAGAATCAGATTGGATCTATGATTGAGGATTTGGGAAAGGAAGTAGATGATGATGATCAGATGGAATTGATCACATCCTTGAACAAGATCATTGGAAAGAACAAGAAAGTAAAAGGTCTCGAAGGATGTCTGAAGGAGCTTATTGAGAAGTTACAAGGCATTGTAACTACATAAGTTGCAGAAGCTGACCCTATTGAGAAAGAAAGGAAGGTAATGAACACTTTTGATAGTGAATTCATAAATTTATTTGATATAGAAAAAGTGAAAGCTCAAGCAGACTATGAGGCAAAAACACTTTTGAACATCAGCCAAAATATCAGTAATGATATCAATAATCTTGATATCTGTATAAAGGACTTGAGGAAGAATTTAGAAAGAGGTAAATCCTTGTACATTCAGTGTACAAAATCAAAGACCTTGGTAGCAGAAGAAGATTAGAAGATGAAGATGAAGGAAGAAGAAATTTAGAATGAAACAAACCTTCTTTCAAGCCCCAATGTGAAGGTATCTAATGTTGAGAAGAAAATTCGTAAGATATATGATGAGATCAAAATTTTTCAAGATGAAAAGGACATGAAAATGAAAAGATTCACTCTTTAAAGAGAGCAAACTTCTATGAAGTTAAGCATTATTGAAGGGCAACTGGAAGAATGTCTTTTAGCTAAGACATCTTTTCAAAAGTTCAGCTTTGAGAATCTCCAAGCATGTGAGATAGCATCTTATGGATTATGTGCACTACTTAGTGTGGCAGATTCAATTAAGAAATCATGGGAGAAAGAGTTAGAGGCAATAGAGATTGATTTTGCAGATTTTGTTGCAAGCCTACCAGCTTTGCAATATTGAATCAAGGTATAAAGCTTTTTGAACACAGTTTTGTAACCCTCCTTACCTTATTGTGTCATTGTTGTCAAAGGGGGAGAGATATATAGCAAAAAATTGACAAGAAATTGATAAGGATTGATACTCTTAGGGGGAGTACTGTATAAGTGATAAGATTTTTGGAGTCATAAGGATAGTATATATATATTTTATACTATGGCCACAATTTTGAAGTTTTTAAGTTTAAGACTTAGCCAATTTTCTCATATGTTGCCACCAATGACAAAGGGGGAGATTGTTGGCAATTTGGCTGAGTTGGTTACATAGATGTTGTCATTATGGTAACATATGATCTACATGAAGATCACATAGGTCAGAGAGCTAGTATGTCAGAGCCTAATGCAAATTTTTTAAGTATGAGAAAATGTGTTTTTGCTAGTGAACCAACAGATAGTTTTGATTGAAGATGTCGATTGGAGTAAGTTCAGTGCTTGCGCACTTGAACATAGACTCTATGGTGACTATTGAAGACTCACCTCAAAGAGAAAGTCAGTATGGCATGTACGGAAGGAGTTATGATAGTTTTTCTAAAGACAGTGTCAAGTCGTTAGGATAGAATATGAAGACAGAATTGATAAAGAGTTAAGGGATTATTTTGTTTATCAAAATAATAACTTAACATTATAAAGGGATGACATCCTAGATGTTAAACCTTGGGTAAAGTTATTTTGTAATATGGTAGCCGACTGGAAAAGTTATTAGCCTTAATAACTTGTATAAATGTAATTGTACGTTGTAAAAAGGATATTAGTGATATGATGTGAGATATATGATGTATATGTAATAGCGATAGTGAAAAAGTAGCGAAGAGATATTGATGCAAGAAGTATAAGGATATGTACCTTGACCTACTTTTGTAATCAGTGAATATTGTACATTACTTGTTTGGGCAATGGGCTCATCTGGTAATCACATTTTGTACTACCAACTCCTAACAGGGTTGAGGCTTCTAACAAGGCCTATAGTCCCTTAATCAGGACTGAGACACTATATGCTTGTAATAGACTCCTAACAGGGTCAACATCCTTAACCTGATACTTTTGATTAGTGGATCTTTGGGGGTACCATCACCACCGAGGTTTTCCCTTGGCCAATGTTTCCTCGAGAACAAATAATGTGTTGTGTGTTCTTTTGTTTTATTGCTATGCACATTGTTTAGCTTTCTATGTTATGCATGCATTAAGATTATCTGTTATATCCATAATTTGGCAAAAGTAAAAGTTTGTAAAATACTGATTCACCCCCCCTCTTAATATTTCCTATTTCTAACAATTGGTATTAGAGCTTAGTTACTCAGAAAAGAATCATTCAAGGAAAGCCTAGCAACTTGAGGAAGATCTCTATGGATATGGATGAACTACAGAAGAATCTTGAAGAAGCTCTTGAACAGATTGATATGCTTATAGATGAAAGAGACACTTTGAAAAGAAAATATGATGATGCAAAGAACCTTATTGAGGAACTAAAAAACAAGTTGGAAGATCTGAAATCTAAAAAGGAATCTGAAGTTCTTATTGAAGATTGTGATGACAATTTAGAAAAAGAAAATGAGATCCTTAAGCATGAACTGAAGATAGAAAATTTGAAGCTAAGTCTGAAAGATGGAAATGGCAAGAATGAAGAAAATCTAAAATTTGAGAATGAAAGTCTAAAGACTGAAAATGAAGAACTAAAATCTAAACTTGGTAAAGTAACATCTGAACTTGAGAAAGTCAATTTGTAGTATGCTGAACTTGAGAAATACAATACAATTGTGAAAGGTGAATTGATTCAATCCAAACAACAACTTGAAAGGCTATATTCAACTAGTGAGAAGATTGATGAAAAAATATCTTATCAGAAACCATTCTATGATAAAACTGGTCTTGGATTCAACACATTCAAAATAGATGAAGAAAGCAAGGAACCAGATCTAAAAATAGCTGAAAGTATATATGAGAAGAAGTCTGATGAGACTAACAAATCTAAAGATACACCTAAGGAAGAAGAACCACCTAAGAAAGAGGAATCACCTAAAGGTATGCAGAGAGAATTCAAAGGTAGATGTTTTACTTGTAATACTATTGGTCACATGAAGAGAGATTGCACAGGTAAGAAATTCAAACCCCTTAATGGTTATTTTTATAATTGTCATGGTTTTGGACATAGAGCTATTGAATGTAGAAAACCTAAATTTGTTGAGAATAACAATAGTAGTAGAATGTTTAGGAATACTAACAATGCAAATAAGAAACCTACTAAAGATATGAACAAAAGAAATGGAGTAATATGTTATAGATGCAACAAGGTTGGACACATTGCTAGAAATTTCAGATCATAGATCAATCAGACTGAACCAAGATATGGAAACAATGGAATTGTTTGTCAGATATGCAACAAGATTGGACATACAAAAAGGTTTTATAGAATGTACAATAGATTTTTTCATCCTAACCCTATCCCTAGAAATCATGCAAGAAGAAATGAAGATGCAAGTAGCAGTCAAAAAGGATACTGTAGTAATGTAGATGAAGTGAAGTTTATCAAAAGCACAGATCAAGGAGACATATTCAACATTAAAGGTAATCAGGAAGGTGAAGTATTAAAAGGTAAGAATGAATCTTTACCTAACCCATCTCAAAGTACTTAATTTATGAGAATTGTAGTAGAATAGGAACTTAGATTAGTGTAGAAGTAGATAAATGATGAATTGAGTCTTTCATAGTTAATGCAAGGTATTATATGATGTTCTAATGCTATGGTTAAGAGTGCAAAGAAAAATATTATGTTTTGTGAGATCGCAAGAAGTTTTAAGTTTTGCAGGTTAACAGAATTAGCTTTTTGGAAAGAAGCAACAAAATAATTGAATGCGATGTCAGATCTAAGTGAGATTGAAGTAATAAAAGGTCATGATCAGTATTATTTGATCATCAAAGTGAATAAAAGTGTTAAGGAGATCGAAGAACAATGATTGGAAGCATTTTTCGTGAAGGATTTGTGTGCTGAATCTACACAAGCCCTAAAATCATGAAATCAAGGTATTTTACTTTGAAAATCTTTGAATTGGTTAAGGAATTAGAAGTAATCATGGATGTTTCTTTGATTCATAATGTTAGAGATAAGAATAGACCTAAGATGAAAAGGGAACTAGTAGAACCCTTGGAAGATGATCCTAGGTTAGCTTTATCATCCGTACCAGATAGAGTTTTACATCTAGAGAATGTTAGAAGTTATCTTGGATGAAAACTAGAGACTATTAGTGATAGTGATTTCACCAAGGAATATCAAAAGATCTATAATTAGGACATGTCATTGAGAGAAGGATTTGAACATTTGAAAGATAATGAGATCATTAAGTATGCATTACAGTATAAATTTGATAATGAAGAATGTACTAAGATAATTCTAAGCAGAATTCATAATGGGAAGTTTTGGTTAGAAGATAGAGTGATAGATATCACAGCTGATTTGATTCATGCAGTTATTAGACTATCTAAAACTAGAGCCATTCCTTTAAATGAGAAGAACATGAGGAAAATAGTCATAGACAACACAAAATCATCCTATAATGGTAGAGGAATTGTGATTAGTAAGATTCAACAAGATGATGTCAGATACTTGTGCAAGATCCTAGCAACTAAGTTTTGTGAAAACTCAAGAGAGCATGACATGGCAACTAGAATGATACATGTAGCTTATCTGATGTGTGTTGATAAAGTACAAGTTGATATGTGTGATATTCTGAGAATTCAACTATTTGAGAATTTGGAAAAGATTAAGAAGACTAAGTATGCAAAGTTTAGATTCTCATCCTTAATCACTTATATGTTTTTTCATTTATTGAGAAGATTTCCTTACACCATTGGAAATGATTGGAATGATGGCCTAACTACAATGGAAAGGATTAACAAAGTGTATCTGAGGCATGTTATTGATAAAGTGAATGAGAGTGCAATATTGGTGTATCGTCTTAAAATGGAAAAACTTCCATGTTAAGAGCATTTAGCCCTATGAGTAAGTGGTTTGGGGTCATGTTAAGCACCTTGATTAGGTCTTTGCATGTATTTGGATTTAGCCCTACTTTCCACTTCTTCTCCGCACTTGATTCTTTCATTTTAGGTGGAATTTGGGTTAAGGTTTTAAGGACTTTCCTGATTTTCCCTTTTCCATGGCTCTATTTTTTAGGTAGGTGTGTGTGAGTGATTTACACCTTCATAAAATAATAAGATTTAAAGAGAATTTACACTATTCAAAGCAAACTAATCTAAATAATGCACAAATTAATCTAACTATCTCATGGTTCTCTAAATTGAAGTGGTAAATGAGGCTCTCAGCTGCAAATCCTCACTAGTGACACTCTAATTATAAGAATTGAACTAAGAATGATATGCAAACTAGATCTAATTATCAAATTCTAGCTCTATTTGATAAGAAATCTACAAAATGATCAACAATTGAAGCTAATTATCAATGAAAATTGCTAAGTGAGTGATGTGGATGCAAATTGCAAGAGCTTTGCTACAATTCAAAGATATGGAGTGGATGAATAATGCCTCAAAATGCCTTCTATTTATAAGATTTTCCCAAGGGTAGGGGGTAGAGTGAGATAACCATGGTTATGCTTGGGTAAGGTCAATTGGCTTTGCTTTGTCCATAAATGGGGGGACACACATTTAAATGGTTTCAAAAGGCTGGACCATCTCAACAAAAGTGAGTGATTTGTGTCCATTTTGTCTCCTTTTTGCTTTGTTGAGGGAAATTATGATTTATTAATTAATTAAAGTAATTAAATTTAGCCATGAAGGGTAAGAGGTTCATTTTGATTTTTCATTTCAACAACTATGTCATCAATTGAATTTAATCAATTTCATAGTGTTTTTCCCTTTTCAAGCTTTATTTAATCATTTAATCTTTTAATTGAATTTTCCTTTGATTTGAATTGCCTTTGTTCCATTTATTGATTTTTTCATGCTATTTTGATGATTTGTTGCCCCTTTTTATTGAATTAAGCCTTTGCCAAATTTTCGTGTCTACAAATGCCCCTCTTTGAGTCGATGTGCGAAGAACACCGATTCAAAGATTCCCTTAGTATGATGATCTGATTCAGGTCCTGGTTCTGATGATTCCTCTGATCGTTCTGATTAATGTACGTCCTGATGATGATGATGTACCTCTGATGATGATGCTGATATGATTCTGATGCCTTTGATATGATATGAATCCTAATTTGATGATAGGTCCTGAGTTCACTGATAAAGGTCCTGGGTTCACTGATAAAGGTCCTGGGTTAATTGATAAAGGTCCTGGGTTAATTGATTGCTGATATGTTGATAGGTTTGATATGATAGCAGATTTGATATTGATTTTTCTCCTGATATGAAATTGATTTGCCTCTTGATATGAAACTGATATGCCTCACTGATATGAAATTGATATGATATGATAACTTGATATGATACGATATGATATGATATGATATGATATGATATGATATGATACGATATGATATGATATGCCCCACTGATAAATGTGTTTGATGTGATGCCCATTTGATACTCTGATGCCCCCTCAGAAATAAAACATATTAATTCCTTGATTTGAACAATTTTGAGTAGTTGGAATATATTTTGATTTCTGATACCGTTTGAAAGAAATAAGCAGGTTTTATTTATGCCCCGGCTAATGAAGATGTCATATAATAAGTCCAAAGTGCATTTTTAAGTGTTTATTAGGACCGATTTCACCTTAAATAGGGTAAAACCCCTCATTTTACTATTCATTTGCACCGTTCCCTCTTGAAATTTGAGCTTTGATTTTAGCCCTTTTTATACGATGGTGGTCCCACATCGCGAGCATCGGTTTGAGAGAGCGCACCGGTTCGGTCGAAGAGCGACCGATGGTCCTCCGGTATGTCATTCAAATTTTCCTCATGTTTCAAAAGTTGCATTTATGACCTCATTTAATGCATTTTAAAATTTTGATTCTGCGTTTGTGAAAAGAAATGTCACCTCCATGCCTTTTAATTACGCCTGAAAAATTTAAATGTCACCTCTGGTAAATTTGATATTGCCTTCCTTAGCTTTGCTCATGCCTTTAGAAAATCCTTTATCGCCTGTGGACAATTTAATATCGCCTAGGGTTTAAGTATTTTAATTATGTATCGCGTGAAAATCTTGGATAATAAAATGTCACCTGCTGAAAATCTTATATCGCGTCCGTGAAATTAAGTCATGCGGATGATTAAAATCACGCGTATGGAAAATTAGATGTCACCTCTGGTAAAAGAAATGACGCCTGAAAGAAAAGTCGCGTAAGTGAAATTTTTTTTTTAATGATATTTGAGACTTTTCTAGGACGTCTGATTGCTCGATTGCGTCAACTTGATTGATATCAATCACGTCAATGAATTCAATCGAATGTTCATTTAGGGTGTTCCCCTTGTTTGATTTCAACAATGAATTAGGACATTGGTAACTATAATATCGAAGAATAAGGTAAATCAATCTTCATCACGAATGATAGGTCATGGATCTAATCGTCCATTCATTTTATTCTCAAATGCTTAGAGACATAAAACTAGGATCATCCTTCCTCAATGCTTAGAGTTAGGATTGGTAGGTCTGATAGGTATATTTAAATTGATGACTATGATTGATTGTTTGATTTCCTGATATTAGGTTACTCATGCGATTCCATTGTTTTGATTAAACAGGAGGATGTCCCTGTGCTGTACCTCCGGACTATACCACATTGGGTGTTGGAGCTTAGGGAGCAGTTGACTGACGCCGAGAGGTGAGTGATTAGACGCTACAGTTTATTATGTGTATTAGAGATTCCTCGGTTCCAGATGAACCAAGGTTTGATTACCGCTGTCGCAGAGTGTTGGCACTCTGAGACAAACACGTTTTGGCTGCCACAGGGAGAGATGACTATTACTCCTGAGGATGTATATAGATTGCTGCGGATCCTGACTCATGGAGAGATAGCATATTACGATGCAGTATATGATGGGACCTATTGTCGATGAGTATTCAGAGATCCTTCTATAAGTGATGATTGCATCTTATGGCCTTAGTTTGCCTCATTTCCTATTTTACCCGCATTGTTAGGTGCTATCATTAGTGGTGTATTATTATCTGATCGTCGGGGTCGTGGATTTTCAGTAGGTTGGGCAGGATTATCGAGGACTTGCTACATCAGCCTCAACACTTTGATTGGGGATCCTGTGTGCTTGCACAGCTTTATCATGATCTTCATGAGGTGGTTTATAGGAGATCAGCTTCGTTATCTGTTGGGATTCATATTTTGCAGCTTTGGATATGGGAGCACTTACCAATTAGTCGTCCTATATCAAAGCAAGACCGACCTTTAGGATATCCTTTTGCATGGCAGTATACTGGGATGGTGACACAACATCACTTGGGTCATTTGGAGTATTGGTGTCGTCAGATTGATGATATGGATGAGGTCTATTGGAGACCATATGTTGAGGTCAAGGATTGGAGAAAGGATAGCTTGGAGTTACCATATATGTTTGCTCCTCGATGGATGATCGGCAGGATCGACTCTGTTCTTGAGAGATTTTTGGCAGGTAGAGTGCTACGGCAGTTTGGGCAGATTCAGCCTATGCCTCAGGGATCTGTAGTGTATGCTCGTTCTAGTGTAGAGAGGGCTACTTGGGGACACATGCCTTCATATGATGATGCTATTGAGCAGATATCACTACTTGGTTATATGGACTGGGATATGAGGTTACACATTAGAGATGCCAGGGTTACTCAGGAGTATCTAGCTTGGTTGATGGAGCATCCTATGCCTCAATTTATAGATCTTGCAGAGCCAGTGCCTGGGTGAGATGATGATGATGATGATGTCGGTGGTGGGAGGAGACACAAAGGTAGACCATGAGGTAGGGCGGTGATTAGACTCAGAGGATGAGTGAGAGATATATAGATACAGGCACCACCTCCTCCTCCTTCTCATCCCGTAGTAGCACAGAGACAGAGGATAGATCGTCAGGACCATGTGAGGGCTGCTAGGCAGGATCCAATTGTAGGACAAGATACAGGAGTAGGATTACAGCAGGCTACCATGGATGGTCAGGATACAGGTGCATAGTAGATGCCAGTAGTTTTTTCCCATGATCAGGGAAAAGCTCCTATAGATACAGGTGATCCTCAGAGTACCTATGAGGTTGGGGAGAGTTCTAGTACTACCCATCTGTGAGCAGATGTGGGAGCATTACGGACAGAGGTATCACATATGTCTTCTATGATTCAGTAGTTAGTATCAGGTTTGGCTCCATTGGTTCCTCTCCTTGTTGCTATGGTTGGTCAGACGCCTCCTCAGCCACCTCAGTAGCCTCCATCACAGCCTCCTCCACAGCCTCCTCTAGGACCTCCTCCCAGTGGTGACGAGAGTTGAGCTATGAGTGCTCTTGTTGATCATTTGTGTACTGATGTTGAGATACTTGATGTTGTACCATATTCTTGTGACCTTGGTGTCACCTTTCCAGTTGTACTTTGATACTTGTTTGACATTGATGCCCCTGTTGATGGGCGATTATAGAGTTGATTTATGATATCATTGTTATACTTGATGCATTGAGTTTTGAGTAGACATGTGATATGAGGACATTTATGATCTTTCCTGCTTTTTACTTGATGATATATGAGATTACCTTTAGATGCTGCTATATGTGTTTATCTAATGCATTTGTTTTTGATGGATGTGCCTATGGATGCAACGTATCTTATGTATGATATAGATAGATGGATGCATTTCCTTTCTTCATGTATGGATGCAATTTTATGTATGGATGAAAGTTTTTTTTTGTTTTGATATGTTATTTCTCATGTATACAATCTGTATGTATGCACATGTAAATGATTATTTCCTTCTTTTCCTTGATAATATATCTATGTAATGATTAATGATATGGAATGAATGCAAAAAATATAATCTCATGTTTTTATTGTAGAAAAGATGATATTGAGGTGATGTTGTCCTTGCTGATTTGACCTTGTTGATGATGTTATGTACCCCCTTTTTGATGTGAAATGAAACCCTTGGGAAAAAATGCATGTGCAATTAATCTAACATGAAAATGCATTTAACCTTTCTATGAATGCAATTATCTTTTCTATGAATGCAACTAAGTGTCACTAGCTTTTAGCAAATAAATGCCTTGAGGATAAATTTTCATCATTGAGCATTTGGGACCGGAAAGTCGATACAATCACCACTGCCCACTGACATGATGATATGAATATCACTTTTTATTGCTCATATGGTAACCTCCGTTTTACTTTCCCATTGGTCTCGTCGATACGACTATCACTAATTACAAACAATCATGAGAGTACGAATACCGATTTTGTCGGATTCTATGTTGCAAGTGGATTTTGGCATTTAGATATGAAGAATCTAAATATCCAAGGTATCCGGTTGCGTAAACAAACAAAGGTTAACTCATTGTTTTATAAGATAATCCTCGATGGTTCTTTGATGACCATGTCTTTAGATGAATTCTCATAAGGCAATGAATCTTCCTCCAAACATTCACTTCATAGTCAAGAAAAAATATCATGTCTCCATCATTGCCAATCTAGTCGAAACATAATTGATTAGCTAAAAATACTTGATACAAATTGAATTAATGTAAGTAAACAGATTGTTAACCAACTTTTCAAAAGAATCTATCTAGGTGTTTTGCATTGTTTTCTGATCTTCAAAGAATATTTCCAAGTGTTTTGATCATGGAATGATGTTTGATTTTTAATCCTGAATAATAAGTCAATTTAGGCTCAAGGATTTTGTTGTGGTAGTCAACTTCTTGGTTAGTAAACAATGATATCAATCAAAGGTTTACAAAAATCTGATCTCTCTTCTGAAAATGTTGATCCCTTTCTGCTTATGACTGAATGTTGCTGATTTGAATCCTTTTTGAGGTACCCACTTTCCGATCTGTTTATGCTGCCCCCAAGTGGTTGATGTATCAGTTTTGACAACTTTGGGCAATGCAAAGGATGATGCTACAAAATGTTATTATGACTATGTACAAATGATGGATGCAATGAAGGTTTAGACAAATGGGATGATGAGATGCATTATGTACACATGTGACTAGGAAAGAAATGACTTAAGGGAACCAAAAGTTCTTGTTGCCAAGTTTTCACCTTTGGGTGCTCTCTTTTTTTTTTTTTTTTTTTTTAAATTTTTCTTTTTCATTTTTTTTTTGTATTTTTCATTTTTTTGCTTTTTTTTTAATTTTTTTTTTTTTGATGTTTCTTTTTCACCTTGGCGCCTATTTGCTAGGTTTTCACCAAGAGATAGTTTTTCAAATATTTTTGCTTTCTTCATGCTCAATTTTCCACTGTTTTTGATCTTTCTTCTTTTCCAATGTTTTTGGATTTTCCATTTTCAAATGTTTTTGTATTTTCAAGATCCCTTTTCAACTATGTACAATAATTATGATGCTCTCTTATCTGATACTCTTTATACTCTTTCATCTGATTTAGGTGTAGAACCTCTTCAAATGAATGCTATTTATGGGTTCTTGTAATTCTTCACCATTACAATCTGATAACTTATATGTTCCAGTTCCAAAAGATGACACTATCACAAATGGGCCTATCCAATTAGCTTCCCACTTTCCTTTCTTTTCCCTTTCAGCTTGATTTTTGGGATTTTCTCTTAGTACTAAGTCTCCTACTTGAAAAGTTCTTGGTTTGATGTGTTTGTTGTAATTGCGTGAAATCCTGTTTTGATAAACTCTTAAATGCTCATAAGCTTGAGTTTGGTGTTCCTCTAACAATTCCAATTGTTGCAGTCTGGCAATCCTATAATCCTCATCAGTGATCAATCCTCTTAATGAAACCCGTAGAGATGGAATTTTAACTTCTAATGGTAGAACTGCTTCGGTTCCATAGACTAAAGAGAATGGGGTGGCTCCTGTAGGTGTTCTGATACTAGTTTTGTAAGCCCATAGTACAGGATTTATTTGCACATGCCAATCTCTTCCTGATTTGTTAACTAATATTTTTAATATTTTGAGGATATTTTTGTTCGTTGCTTCAGCTTGTCCATTGCCTTGTGAATAATAAATGGATGATGAATGATGTGTAATGTGAAATGTCATGCAAAGTTCATCAATATCCTAATTTTTGAATTGTTTCCCATTATCCGTGATAATGGCATGTGGAATACCATAGCGGCAAATTATGTGGTTCAAAATGAACATTGAAATTTGTTTGCCAGTTGCTGTTGTTAATGGAACTGCTTCCACCCATTTGGTGAAGTATTCTATTGCTGTGATGATATACTTGTGTCCATTTGAAGATGGAGGATGTATGATTCCAATCAAGTAAAAACCCCATTGATAAAAAGGCCATGGTGTAATGAATGGGTGTAATTCTTGAGCCGGTGCATGTATCATATTACCATGATATTGACATTTGCTACATGTCTTCACAAATTGACAAGCATCCTTTTCTAATGTTGTCCAAAAGTACCCTAAACGAAGGATTTTATTAGCTAGATTAAGATCGCTTGAGTGTGACCCACAAATGCCTTCGTGGACCTCACATAAAGCTAACTTAGACTCTTCTTCCACTAGACATCTAAGTAATGTCCCATCAAGACCCTTACGATACAATGTGTTTGAAAGGATTAGGTAACAGGCAGCTTGGCGTATGAAGTTACATTTTTGGGCATGAGTTTGGTCTATGGGGAGTACTTGGTCTTTAAGCTAAGTATAGATGGGTCCATACCAAGGAGAGTCATGTCCATGTAAAAGAGCAACAATTTGGGTGTCAGGAAGGTTGAATGCCAGTTTTACCAACTCTTCCACCAAGAACTCATACTTCTCATTTTGATTTGGTTTTTGTAACAATGAAGCCAACGTAGCCATGGCATCTGCTGCTCTATTCTTTTCTCTTGGAATTTGTTCAAATGTGATCAAAGCAAAGTACTTCTTCCATCCATCAATCAAGGTTTTATATTTCATCAATGTTATATCTTTGGTATTGTATTCATTATTAACCTGATTGATTATGAGTTGGGAATCCCCATACACTTGTAATTCTGCAATATTCCATTCCAAAGCCATTTTGATGCCAATGACTAATGCCTCATATTCCACTATGTTATTGGTGCACAGAAATAAGAGTTTATAGGACTTTGGAATGGTGTACCCTTGAGGGGTAACCAATAATATACCTGCTCCAGAACCTCCTTGTGTGTAGGATCCATCAAAATATAATTTCCATGTCTTTGCTTCTATGTTGACAATTGCTGCATCTGGAAATTCAATTTGCATGGTTTGTGTAGACTCCATTGGGTTATCTGCTAAGTGATCTGCTATCACTTGTCCTTTAATTTCTCTTCTATCAACATATTCAATGTCGAATTCACTTAGGATCATGACCCATTTTGCTATTCTACCTGTTAAGGTAGTTTTACTTAGCAAGTATTTGAGAGGATCAATCTTGGAAATTAATTTGATCTTATGCATCAACATATAATGTCTTAGTTTTTGAGATGCAAAAACCACTGCTAGACATGCTCTTTCCATGAATGAATAATTTAGTTCATATTTGATTAAGGTTCTACTAAGATAGTAGATTGCCTTTTCTTTTCCTTGCTCATCTTCTTGTGCCAACAATATGCCTAGAGACCTTTCTGTGGCTGATATGTATAACAACAGTTCTTTACCCTTGATAGGTGACATAAGAATAGGTGGGTTTATCAAATAAGTCTTCAAAATAGCGAAGGCCTTATCACATTCTTCATCCCACATAAATGTAGTGTCCTTGTGTAGCAATCTGGTGAAGGAGTGACACTTTTCTGCTAATTGAGAGATAAATCTCCTTATTGATTGAATCTTTCCTTGTAGTGACCTCATTTGGCTAATATTTCTTGGAATCTCCATTTCTAGAATGGCTTGTACTTTTTCAAGATCAACTTCAATGCCTTTTGCTAACACTATATAACCCAATAACTTGGTGGATTGGACACCAAAGGCACACTTCTTTGGGTTTAATCTAACTTTGAATTGTTCTAACCGAATGAATATTTTTCTTAGGATTTGTAAATGCTCTTCTCTATTGTGGGACTTTGCTAGAATGTCATCCACATAATCTTCTAAGAAAGTGTGCATCATGTCGTGGAAAATAGTTGTCACGACCCTTTGATATGTAGCTCCAGCATTTTTTAAACCGAAGGGCATGACATTCCAACAAAAAGTACCCTAAGAGCAAGTAAATGCTATCTTTTCTTGGTCTTCGGGAGCAATCTTGATTTGGTTGTAGCCACTAAATCCATCCATTAATGAGTACATTGCATGACTTGCTGTCAAATCCACTATGGTATCAATGCTTGGCAATGGGAAGTCATCTTTGGGACATGCAAGGTTTAAATCTCTGAAATCCATACACACACAGATAGATTTATCATGCTTAGTAACCGGCACAATGTTAGAGATCCAATTAGCATATGCTATTGTTCTTATGAACCCCACCTTTAACAATTTTTCCAATTCTGCCTTGACTAGGAGAGCCACATGTGGGTGCATTTTCCTTAGCTTTTGCTTCATAGGTTTAACTCCGGGTCTAACATTTAGATGATGCATTATGAAATCAGGATCCAGTCCAGGCATATCGGCATATGACCATGCAAAATTTACTTGTTGTTCTTGGAAGAATTTGATAAAGTCCTCTCTTTCAAGAGATGTAAATGATGTAGCCAAGTGTACGACCTTTGGCTCTAGTTTTGTACCAATGTTAACTTTTTCTATTGGTTCTATAAGAATAGATGACCGTTCTTCTTCATGTTCAGGCAAAGTGTCCAATCTCTCTTCTAATGGTGCCACAGTTGGGTTTTCACCAAAAGAAACATCTTTTGTTTTCATTGTTTTTGGTTCTAATGGTGCCACAGTTGGGTTTTCACTAATAGAACTTCTCATTTTTTTTTTTTTTCATTTTTTTCTTTTATTGACTAAGAGATTGGACCCTTGCTATTGTCATTATGTCTGTATTGAGTTCGTTGGTGAAAGAGGGTTCAACCGCATTGAGGTATTGGTTTGTTGCTTGGTCATTTGGGAAGTAAAGTAAGTCATGTGGTTCAGTTTGATCCCAATCAATGAGGTCCGGATGCATCAAAATTAAGGAGTTATTGGGTAAGGTATCATCAATAGGATTTATTGACATGACTTCATTTGAGGGTTCATACATTGTATCATTTAGATCTATGATGTGCACTTCCTCAAGATGATCCATGGAAGCAGGGTCAAAGTCCCCTTCGCTTGAATCCTCGTCAACCTCTACGGGAAACAATGTGGGAAAAGCCACAAGCGAGTTAAAACTAACATTTGAATTTCCCTCCTCTGAAGGTGTCCAAAATGTTTCTATCCATGCTCCACTACTAGATGCTTGTTCTATATTAGGCCTTTGAATAGGAGATTCTTCATTAATTGGAGCATCTTATTTTGGGATTTTTGCATAAGTATGTATAGCAATGACTTCTTTATCTTGACATGACTCATCTGATAAAGTATCCAATTCATAATCCCTAGAGTCATCACTATCTCCTTCAGATTCTAATGCATTTATTTGAGGATGAAAATCATGCATTGGACTTGAACTTTCTCCTTTATATTGAAAACCTACTCCGGATTTTTCATGACTTGCCCTCCAAATAGGTTCAATATGTTCTAATAATCCTCTATTTCTTTGGCCTAGGGGTCCTCTTCCTTTGTATCCCATCTTTTGCATAATATCAAATCCTTTCCCATATTGTTCGGTTTGTATATTGACATGCTGAATTCTTTCCATGGGAGTGTCTAAGGTACCATCCTCATCATGATAAAGCCATTGAAGGACATCATCTTCTTCCTTATCCCATGTTTCTTTGCTATCTTCCCTCATAAAATAAGAATTATACTTATGTGGAAGATGTTCTTTTAACGGTTTACCATGTGATTTGGGAGACATGGGTATGTCAAATAGAGAAACTAAATATTCTCCTACCCCTTTTGAACTAATCTTGCATTGTTTGTCAAATTTGTTCATCATCTCACTCATGTATTGGTAATGATCTTCTTTAGCTTGTTCTTTTTCCTCTTTAGTAGGTTTGTAGATCACTGTCTCCAATTTAGGTGCTACATATGGACTTTCCATTACATTTGGACCCTCGTAGCTCACTTTTTCCTTGCCCTTAGTTGATGTAGTTGAGCTAGCTTGAAGAGGATTGTGTGCATCTTCATTGGTGATTCTTGGAACAACTCCTTCACAATTATGTGGAATGTATAATTCATGCAAGGGTTTGAGTGCATTACAATATTGAAATGGATTTGAGTCTCCTCCAACTGTGATTTCTTCACCCATGTATGGGAACTTGATGCATTGGTGATATGTGGATGGGACAGCTTGCATCTCATGAATCCATGGTCTTCCCAATAAGATGTTATAGTTTAATTTCATGTCCAACACTTGACACTTGGTTTCCTTCTTGACTGGTCCCACTTGGATGGGCAACACAATCATGCCTTTAGAAGCTCTTTCAGCTTCATCGTAAGCTTTTATGGTGATTTTCTTTGTAGGGTCAATGCAAGACTCAGATAGACCTAAGGATTTTACAAGACTCAATGTGCATATGTTAAGACCAGCCCCTCCATCAATAAGGGCTCTTTTGACTCTATGCCTTTCGATCAAAACCTCTATATGTAATGGAAAATTTTGAGGATGAGTTATAGACATGTCATCTTGATCAAAAAATGAAAGACAATGAGGAGCCACGAGATGTCCTACCATATTTTGAAACTTTTCTTCCCCTAAGGTAGTAGAAACATGTGTCTCTTCCAAAGCTTTTTCTAAAATCTCTTTATGATTCGGTGACAACTTTAATAACTCTAAGATTGAGATTTGTGCTAGAGTATGTTGCAATTGGTCCACCAAACTATAAGGCCTTGCTGTTGTAGGAGGTTGTTTGACCACAATGTTGGATTGTGGGATATTGGTGTTTTGAGGGACTATCCCTTGTAAAGTCATTCTAGAATTCTGCCCTCTTGTAATAACATTTTTTGCTTCCTTTTGAGGCTATTCATTAATGATTATAGCATTAACAATATGATCATATGATGGCACAAAGTTGAGATTATTGGCACTTTGTTTCTTGCCATTTGATGACTCACCTTTATCATGTTTGTAAAAAGGTTGTTTGAAGGTCGTATGATCTTCATTATTTTGGGGTCCATCGACAGTGATTATGTTATTATCTATCAAATCTTGCACCGCATTCTTTAATTGTAGACATTCATTTGTAGTGTGCCCCTGAATCCTATGATATTCACAATGATGCTTAGCATCCCACCAACCCGGCTTGTGGTCTGGTTCATAAGGCTTAATAGCGGGTAATGTAATAACATTGTTAGCCATGAGAGCCTTTAATGCAGTTTCAAGTGATTCTGCCAAGGGTGTAAAGTGTCTTGAAGGAGTGGGCTTCAAATACTTATCATACTTGCTGTTTTGATCCTTGTTTCCTTGATTATTCTTGTTGGCATTGTTATTGTTTTTGTTGGAAGGTGCATTATATGCTTGATTAGTATTATTCACTTGATTTGGTGTCTTTGTAAGGGAAAATGGAATCACCTTCAAGTTGCTGGATTCCACTACACCATCATTAACAATGCCTTTGTTTTTATTTTTTGCAGCATAACAGCTATTGTTGTTGTACCAACTTTTATTTTGATTGTTGTTATTGTTGGTATTGTTGTTGTTGGAGTTAGAGTTATTCTTATTTTCCTTGTATAATTTCAACTCTCCACTCTTAATCAACACTTCTTCCATTGTAATTCCGTTATCAATCAAATCTTGGAAGGTTTTAGGACATTGCATCCTTAGTCTATAATTCAGTTCACTTCTTAAACCGTTAATAAAGATATCCATTTTTTCTTTCTCCGGTACACTTCTTGGATATCTAGCAAATGCAGTCCTCCATCTTTGCAAGAATGTGAGGAAGGCTTCTCCATCTTGTTGCTTCGTGTTACATAATGTTATCATTGTGACCTCATGTTTGATGTTATAAGAGTAATGAGTCATGAATTTAGAAGCTAATTCTTCAAAGGATATTATGCCGGATGGTAGTTTTGAAAACCAATCCATGGCCGTTCCTCCCAAGCTTCTTGGGAATAGTCTCATTAAATAAGTTGATTCATGCATGAATTCAAGACTCAATGCAAAAAACCCCCGAAGATGATCATGTGGGTCAGATGTTCCTTCATACCTCTCATATTTAGGAAATGTTACATTAATGGGAAAAGGCACCATGACCAAACTCTTATCAAATGGAAAAGGACATAATGTTTCAATAGAGAAAGGCTTAGGAGCCCCGTTTTGTTTCAAATTGTCAATTTCTATTTGTAATGCCTTGAATTGTTCCCTTATTGCCTCCATAGGGTCTTCTATTTCCTTGGGCTTTAATTGTTCTATGTCAAAATCTTTAGGTAGCTTTACCCTCGTTTGTATCAAGTCCATGAAGTGTTTTTCTTTATCCATAAGCATGGTCTTTTTCATTAGTTCTATAAAATAAGGGCATTGTCTTGCCTCTAATGCTCTTTCAACCGTGGCTTCTTCTGCAGTTGGGGGTAAGTTTGTATTATGAGGAGGAAATAAGTTGTTGCCTTGTGAATTTGCCTCTTGGGAATTAGGATCTCTTCCTCCATTATTAGAATTTCCTTGATTGTTGTTAGGATCCATACCCCCATTCATGTTGTTCCCTTGATTGTTGTTAGGATCCATACCCCCATTCATGTTGTTCCCTTGATTGTTAGGATCGGTATTTCCTAGGGTACCGCTAAACATCTTGTTAATGTCCTTTGCCTTAGTGGGTTTTTCAATCACTTGTGAAGTAATGAAAGTGTTCTTCAGAAATGGGAGCTCTTCTCCGTTGTAGGTCCCGTCTATTTGTAATGCTTTCCTTATAGAGAGTGACCTTGTAATAACAGGCATGAACAAACTTTAAGGGTATGTTGACTTCTTCTCTTGATAAGCTGGTTTTTGGAATAAGGTAAAGATTTTGATCAATTTTAAATGGTTTAAAATTTTAATGATGTTTTGATCAATAACTTTGGAATATCTTGTTTGAAAATAGAAAAACAATCTCAACACACACATCAATTGGGTACCATATCCCTAGAATGCTCTAATGTGTGTATTTTTGAACATTTTCACAGGTTAAAACACAAGAATAGGTTCCACGCAATCTACCTATCACATAATTGGTTCGTAAACATGGCTCTAATAGGTAGTTTTGCTATTTTACCATTATGTAGTAAGTTTTCCGTTCAAAATAGATCTTAGCTTTTCATCCCCCAAGTATGTTAAGGGGCTTCCCACATGCACCAAAGCACGATTTTGCACAATCTGTTAAGACTACTAGAGGAAGTTCGAAAGAGCTAAAATCTTTTTTGTTGTGCACCCCATTAAGGATACCCGCATTTCATTTTATAGTGGGTCAGATTCTCGCAGCAAAAGCAAGTGTATCCCACTTTGGGTTGTCCCTCTCATTGGCCCTTTTAAGGCAATCTCAGGAGGTGAGCCCACTAAGTTTTAAACATGTTCATTTGAAAGCATGAAAAGTGGATTTGGTAGAGCAAGTTTGGGAATTTGATTCACTCAAAGAGTGAAGAGCATATCCGTATTGCTTTTCCCTTATCCCAAACACTCACAATCAATTTGGTTCTTTTTCAACCCCGTGACAAAGGGGTTCTTAGAATTGAAGTGTTTATTTTTTTCCTTTTATGATTAAACTATGTTTTGAACTTTGAAATGCCACAATCTAAGGGAATGTGCAAGCTTGATGAGAGAAATACCTCAAACGATGCTAGCAAAGGCTAGGCACATTTTTAAGTAGTAGATTTCTCATTTTCTCTCCAAATCCTTCCCTTACCTTAGCAAAACGTTCCCTCCACCAACAAGTTAGTCAGCACAATACAAACAAAGTGAGGGAAAACCAAAATCAAAGCTTAAAATGATATAATTGATTATGCTTTTGATTCTTTTTACCAAAATACTTGCAAAATTCTTACAAACTTAAGGACTAAACTCCCAATTTAATGATACGTATTTTTGTTTGTAAGCATCTACAACAGCAATGTATTTAGCATATAATTCTACCTCCTTTTCTAAATCATTGTTGAGAACAAAAGTAGAGTGTACCCGATTTTCTTTCCTTATCCTCTTAGAAATCAATTTCTCCTCTAAGTTATGCCTTCTCTCTGGTTTTTGCACTTTATTATGATAGACCATGCTCCTGAGACAAAAAAATGACCGTGAAGTTAGAATACAGTCATCATTTTAACAATTTTGATAAAATAGAGAACATACAGCCACGCGACATTATCCAGACTACAAGCGAGATAAAATTTAATAAAAACGTGACTACTTTAACCGTGAGTGTCACCAAAAGGGGCTCAAGCGAGATTAAAATAACTAAGTGCGATATCAAATTTTAGCTAAGCATGAAATCTTTACTAGACGCGACAACAGTAATTACACTAATAAAATATAAATGCTCAATCAGGCGACATTGTCTATGCTGAATGCGAGATCTAATTTAATAAAGACGTAATTACTTTAACCACGAGCGTCACCATAAGGGGCTCAAGCGAGATTAAAATAATTAAGTGCGATATCAAATTATAATAATGCATGAAATCTTTCTTATAAGCGACAAATTAATACTAGAAAAGCAACATTTTATTAATCAAAGGCAACATTTCAAATCAACGAAGCGAGAAATTAAATGAATAAGGCAGAATACTCCCTTTACACTAGGTGTAAAATGATTCCTCGGCCGCGGCTTTTAATTCTGTCCATGCGACATTTAAATGACCAAAGGCATCAACTACTTGTCCGTGACGAGAGAGTTTGATTTCTGCAGGCGTAATTTCTTTCGCCAGAAGCGTGATTCTGCAGGCTGAAAAGCGTAAGCGTTCAGACTTCAGGCGATATTTTAATTTCCACACGCAACATCTCTTTGCTTTAGGCGTGACTTCTTTACCGGCAGGCGTGATTTCTTTTCTGTAACCTGCAAAGAGTGAGCAAATTCATGCAATTCTAGCCTAAATTTTGGAAATAACGTAGAAATTATGATGAATTTGAGGCCTAGGGCCCCACGGTGGGCGCCATTTGTGTGTGAGTGATTTACACCTTCATGAAATAATAAGATTTAAAGAGAATTTACACTATTCAAAGCAAACTAATCTAAATAATGCACAAATTAATCTAAATATCTCATGGTTCTCTAAATTGAAGTGGTAAATGAGGCTCTCAGCTGCAAATCCTCACTAGTGACACTCTAATTATGAGAATTGAACTAAGAATGATATGCAAACTAGATCTAATTATCAAATTCTAGCTCTATTTGATAAGAAATCTACAAAATGATCAACAATTGAAGCTAATTATCAATGAAAATTGCTAAGTGAGTGATGTGGATGCAAATTGCAAGAGCTTTGCTGCAATTCAAAGATATGGAGTGGATGAATAATGCCTCAAAATGCCTTCTATTTATAAGATTTTCCCAAGGGTAGGGGGTAGAGTGAGATAACCATGGTTATGCTTGGGTAAGGTCAATTGGCTTTGCTTTGTCCATAAATGGGGGGACAAACATTTAAATGGTTTCAAAAGGCTGGACCATCTCAACAAAAGTGAGTGATTTGTGTCCATTTTGTCTCCTTTTTGCTTTGTTGAGGGAAATTATGATTTATTAATTAATTAAAGTAATTAAATTTAGCCATGAAGGGTAAGAGGTTCATTTTGATTTTTCATTTCAACAACTATGTCATCAATTGAATTTAATCAATTTCGTAGTGTTTTTCCCTTTTCAAGCCTTATTTAATCATTTAATCATTTAATTGAATTTTCCTTTGATTTGAATTGCCTTTGTTCCATTTATTGATTTTTTCATGCTATTTTGATGATTTGTTGCCCCTTTTTATTGAACTAAGCCTTTGCCAATTTTCCGTGTCTACAGTAGGATTCAGAAATGAGACCTCCTAGTCCTTCATCATATCATTCCAAGGATTTTTTGTTTGTTCCTAACACTGGGTCCTGTTCAGACATCAATTTCTAAGTTTCTAGCATCTCCTGGAACCTTTGCTGCTGAACTTGACAAAGTTAGGGTCTGAGGTCAATGTCAATCTCGACCCTAACTAGGTCAGGGTTGACCTCGACCTTGACCTCTTCCCGCCAGGTTTTCAAATTTTCATTTCCCACTAATTTGGCTTTTGGGATAATTATTTCTCCACCTCCAGGTTGGCTGTTTTGGGCTCCGAAATGGTAAATTCTTTAATTTTATTTAATCAAGGTATATTTTCTAAAGGTGAGGACCTATTTGGGATTTAATTCTCCAAGGTGGCCCATCTAGAGGAGTGTGCCCTAGATCACTATAAAAGGAGGCCTTCCTCTCTCATTTTCACATCTCATCTCAAGCAATCAAGCTCTCAAGTTCTCAAGCATTCAAGCAAGTGTTCAAGCATTCATCCATCAAGGAGTTCCATTGTTAGCTATTGAAGGATTCAATCTCCTTGGAGCCCCCTTGAAGATCCATCCTTCTTCATTTATTCAAGCCTTCTCATATGCAAAGATCAAATCAAGATTGGTGTTGAAGATCAAATACCATTGATTGGAGACATCCTACATCCATTAAAGCATTCCTACTTATGGATTTGAGGATTCAAATCCTCTTCAAGGACTTCAACACAAGCGAGGTGATTTGTTTCAATTACTTTGTTTATGTACAATATATTTCAATTCAATTTGAAGGTTAATTTCTAAACTGGGGTTTGACCAAGGCAAACCCCCCATAACACCAAAACCCCCCATTTTCTTGTAGGTACAGGTATGAAATCTCAAATATGAGAGAAAATTTGAATACCCTTTTTGGCAATCTTTCAAGATCTACGAACAGAATCGGAATTAGACTTCAAATAAATAATGTGGTCTTTGACCTTTTAAAAGGTCAAAGTCGACCTGTGTGAATTTGGAGAAAATATTTCTGGGTTTTGTCCAGCTTGACATTTCCAGTTCAAAACAAGTGACAGAATCTTCAGAAAGTTCATACAGAAGCTAGATTTCAGCATTTTCCAAATCTGCCCTAATTCAAGGTTAGTATTTGCACTTCAATTATTTGAATCTCAAGTATAACACATTCTACCTAGGGGAAACATTAGATTTGTTCTTTCTTCCATATTAACCATAAATTGATTCAATTATGTATTAACCTCTAGGTTGATCATATTGGATCTCTTTCTTGGGGAATTTGGGTTTGAGAATAGATCTCATATTTCCCCCCTTAAAACAAATGAATGATGTTGAATACATTTTAACCTCATTCATTTTGGTGAACCCGACTAGCTTACTCTCTTTATTTTTGGTGTTAGATTTCCCTTTGTCTTATCTTGTATGTTCCTTTTATCTTGTTAGTATTAGATTTGTCCTTTGTGATTAATCTTGCATGCTAATTAGATTTCATATTCATGCTTTATGTGTTCTTAGTTTAGTTTATTTGCATTACATTGGTTTATGATCTTTACTACCACTAGTCCTACTTATAACATTTCGGTTAGAAGAAGTCGTAGACTCATGGGTGCCTTTGAGCCTGAATCTTCTCCTTTCCTTAAGATTCCCGATGATAACTTGATTCTTCATGATTCTAATCCTACTATGGAGCAAAAATCTTCTCACTCATCTCATGATGAGGATGATGCTTTAAGGGTTCCTCCTGAACAAGTCCAAAAAATTTCCACTGAACTTGATAAAATGGGTAATTGGCTTCTTCAAGAAAACCATAGTCAAGATTCTATTCAAGCTATAAAGGATCTTAAGAAAGTTCTCCATGATAGTGATCAAGGTGTTAACCTCTTGCGTAGTATTACTCATCTTGTGCATTCTAATGTTAAACCTTTAGCTCGAGAAGCTCAAGATTTAGGTTTCACTGCTCCTATTACTAGTGTTGAACCTCCTTCTAATCCTTTACCTAGTATTCCTATCTATACTCCTCCTTTGGTGACTGTGACAGTTCCCTCTGTTCCTATGAGTGTTCCTCTCATGTCCCTTCCTACATCACAACCTTCATATCATAATGTTCCTTTCACTTATTCCACTCTGTTTTCAACTGTAGTTCCTAGTGTTCCTCCAGTTGTGTCTTCTATTCCTGCAGCTTCTTACACTTTACCTAGTGTGTCTAATGTTGCTACTCCTCCTATTTCCTCTAATGATTCAAAAATCATCAGTTTGGCTCAAACTATATCATCCTTACAACAACAACTTGCTTCTTTAACTCAAAACAAGTTTAGTATTCCTACATGTGACATGAGAAGTCCTTTGTCCTAGGATATTATTCAAACTCCTGTTCCTCAACAAGTTGATATGCCTCATCTTGAGAATTATAATGGAAAAGGAGATCCTTTTCATCATGTTAAAACATTCCAAATCCTTTGTAGTGATTATGCTCATGACCATAGGATTTTAGCTAAACTATTTGCTCAAACCTTTCATGACAAGGCCTTACAATGGTATTGTTCCTTGCCTCCTTATTCAATTGATTCCTTTCCATAGCTTTTTAATGCCTTTATTCAACAATTTAAAAACAATATTGGCCCGCAAGTGTCTTTGATTGATTTAATGCATTGTAAAAAAGGTGCTAAAGAAAAGTTAACTGAATTTATTGGTCGATTTAAACATTTTCATGCTCTGATTTCTTATCCTATTCCTGATATTGATATTCAATGTATGTTTATTTCAAATTTGCAAAAGGATATTAGAGATAAGATTCTGCTTACTAAATTTACCTCTTTTCAACAACTTTGTGTAGTGCTTCATCATTATCAATTACAAGTGAGCCAGTTTGAGAGAAACACTCCAATGGATCCTATTCCAGTTGATAAGAGTGATGCTGCTCCTAATCCAAACAAGTTTAAAAAATTTAACAATTATGTCAAGATAAACAAACAAGTGAATGTAGTTGCTGATCAACTTGCTGTTGCATCTCATAGTGCCACTTCTGCATCCACTGCTTTTTGATTAAATCATATGTTTACTCCTCTTTCTGAAACTTTACATGCTATTATGAATAGGTTGTTAGCTACTAATATGATTACTTTACCTCCTATTCGACCTCTTTTACCTACTACGATTGCATCTAAATCTTTTGATCAAAATGCTTTTTGTCAATATCATCATCAGAATGGTCATGATACTAAGAGATGTTATTCTTTAAAACATAAGGTCCAAGATCTCATTGATTCTAAAGCTTTATCTATTGATAATTTGGATAGTAGTGGGAATCAATTTGTCTCTCCTCCTAATTAGAACCTTCAAATCTATATGAATCCTTTACCTTCACATTATACTAATACTATTGCTCAACCATCTGCTCAGGAAATTGTGTATGATTCAAAGATGGATGATCTTAATCATGTCATTAATCAAGTGGAGCATGTTGCTAAGCCTATATCTCCACCTCAACCTCAAGTTAAACCTAAACCTAAACAACAATTCAAGCATAAAAGACCTTGGGAACTTTTTATTACTTTTGATGACTCTGAGATTATTAAAGCTCTTGATGGTCCCCTTTACATTGCTGCTAAGATTGCTCAGATACCCACTCATGGTTGTCTTGTTGATTCTACCTCCTTAGTCAATGTTATCACTAAAGAAAATATTTTTATGAAAAGTTTACAACATGACTTCTATGATACATCAGATGTGTGGATTCAAAATTTTAATGGTTTTCTTTATCCCTCATTTGGTTCTATTACCTTGCCGGTTGAACTTTTTGGAAAACTTGTGAACACTACCTTTGTTATGGTTCCTACTTCTGATCAATTTCAAGTTAAGCTAGGTTTGCCTTGGTTGACTACCATGCATGCTATTGCTTCACCTATCCATAAGTGTCTTAAGTTCATTCACAATGGTGAAGTGAAGATGATCAATCATAGTCTATATCAACCTTCTAGGCCTAGAGATTGTGCTGCTCTGAATTTCTTTTGGCCTTCATTACCTAATTCATGTCCTCCTTGCCCTAATAATCTTTTTCAATCATATCAAGCTTATAAGCATCATAAGATTCTTCAATTAAGCATACCTCCTATGGATCTTAATCATGGTCTTTTACTTACACCTTCAATACCTCTGACTTCTTGTTCTAATAATCAAGTTCCTCCTACCAAATCTATCAAAGATACTGTGATTGTTCCTCCTATGGTTGATAATCCTATTGATCTTCCTAAAGAACCTATGAAGGATCCTATGATTGTTCCTCCAATTCTCAACCTATTTCAAATAAATCAAAATGTAACTGATTTTCTAATGAATGTTGTAAAAAGTGTCATTCTCATGCTAAAGCTAAAAGATCTCTACTTTTTGCAGATACACCTATGCATAATGTATTAGAAAATGTTGTTACTAATAATGATGTTCACAAGCATGGTTATGATGATTCTATTCATATCTTAGATCCTATTTTGATTAATTTGGATGATAAAGATACTCTTGATGATATTAATGATGTTAATGATGAATATGAGACTATTGACATTGACATTGATTTGCCAAATATGCTTTCATCTCAATTAACTCTTACACCTAGTATCGAACATAGTGATTCTCAAGAGGATCCTTGTTTGGAACTGGCTATCATTCCTACTATATTGGATATAGTCCCTCTTGCGAGTTACCCACCTACCCTAAATGATATACAACAAGATGGGGAAAGTAGGTGGCATGCTTGACTGGCTTGTCCTTCATGGTAGCTTTGTTGTGTGTTTGCCTGCTATATTATGTTTCTCCCATACTCTGACTGCTAAATGTTGTTAGATTCTTTTATACAATCCTTGTTACTTAGTTGGTACAAGGTGATGAAGGAATCAAAACTATTGTTCAAATTCCTCCATATGTATCTCTCTTATTCTATGCATTGTTCAATGTTATGTTGTAACTATGCTATTGTTCATAAATGTTTCCTTGTGTAATCTGCTTGGATTCAAGATATGGTAGCACTAATTATTTTTGGTCTCCATGTCATGGTCTAAAAAGATTTTCGTTCGTATATCTTACATAATATTTCCTCCTTTGTGATTGTAGTTCTACTTTCTTTGGGGAATGATGTCAATTCATTTGCAATAATATCATATATATATTATCTTATGATCATATTGACCCCATGGTAGGTAGATCCCTTCCATGTTCTCTGTATGTTTCTGTGATATTTCCCTTGATTTGTCTTCATTTGGGGGCATCTCGACATGGAAATGTAATCAGTAGACTTTTTAATGTTTTCATTAAAGCCATTGCTCATGTTAAAGTGTCAGCAATGACTTTAACATGGGGGCATACGCTCTACTCACTTATTACACACATGCACTTATGAAAAATTCAAAACATGCTAAATCTTCTATAGGTAATGCACATAAGTTGCTAAATCCTGAGGAAGACACACACTTTAAATTTACTTTTCAACCTTTCTTTTTGGATTAAGAACTAATCCTTAAAGTATGGATTTATATTAGGATCTCTTGATCCCTCCAGTTTCAAATACACATATATTGTGATCCCTTAAGGTCAGAAGTGTCCTTAAGACTGGATCTCTTTTTTGTTTTATTCTTATGGAATAGAATATTCCTAAGGATAAATCCTTGATGGGTTGACTAGTGAGTAGCCACATTCACTAGGTGATTCAATTCCATCTTTCCAGTTCCACCATTTTTCCTATGTGGTTCACAATGGGATATAAGTTCTTATTGGGTGAGGTAATCACACTTTTTCTTTCTCTCTTATCTATGATCTAGGAGTCGATGAAGACTTGAGTGGGGCTTGAGATTTCTCTTTGTCCCTTAGATTATGATAAGATTATCTTGTTATTTTTATCTCCTTTACCAAGAGTTTGCATTGAGTCCATACTCTTGCTAAAGTGGGGGCTTAATGTATCATCTTAAAATGGAAGCACTTCCATGTTAAGAGCATTTAGCCCTCTGAGTAAGTGGTTTTGGGTCATGTTAAGCACCTTGATTAGGTTTTTTCATGTATTTGGCTTTCTCCCCGCTTTCCACTTCTTCTTCGCACTTGATTCTTTCATTTTGGGTGAAATTTAGGTTAAGGTTTTAAGGACTTTCCTGATTTTCCCTTTTCCATGGCTCTATTTTCTAGGTAGGATTCAAAAATGAAACCTTCTAGTCCTTCATCATATCATTCCAAGGATTTTCTATCTATTCCTGACACTGGGTCCTGTTTAGACATCAATTTCTAAGTTTCTAGCATCTCTTAGAACCTCTGCTACAAAACCTGACAAAGTTGGGGTCTAAGGTTAATGTCAACCTTGACCCTGACTAGGTCAGGGTCGACCTCAACCCCAACTAGGTTAGGGTTGACCTCAACCTTGACCTCTTCTCGCTAGGTTTTCAAATTTTCATTTCCCGCTAATTTGGCTTTCAAGATAATTATTTCTCCGCCTCTGAGTCAACTATTTCAAGCTCTGAAATGGTAAATACTTTAATTGTATTTAATCAAGGTATATTTTCTAAAGGTGAGGACCTATTTGGGATTTAATTCTCCAAGGTGGCCCATCTAGAGGAGTGTGCCCTAGATCACTATAAAAGGAGGCCTTCCTCTCTCATTTTCACATCTCATCTCAAGCAATCAAGCTCTCAAGTTCTCAAGCATTCAAGCAAGTGTTCAAGCATTCATCCATCAAGGAGTTCCATTGTTAGCTATTGAAGGATTCAATCTCCTTGGAGCCTGCTTGAAGATCCATCCTTCTTCATTTATTCAAGCCTTCTCATATGCAAAGATCAAATCAAGATTGGTGTTGATGATCAAATACCATTGATTGGAGACATCCTACATCCATTGAAGCATTCCTACTTGTGGATTTGAGGATTTGAATCCTCTTCAAGGACTTCAACATAAGCGAGGTGATTTGTTTCAATTACTTTATTTATGCATAATATATTTCAATTCAATTTCAAGGTTAATTCCTAAACTAGGGTTTGACCAAGGCAAACCCCCCATACAACCAAAAACCTCCATTTTCTTACAGGTATAGGTACAAAATCTTAGATCTGAGAGTGAATTTGGATACCTTTTTCGGTAATCTTTTAGGATCTACGAACAGAATCAGAATTAGATTTCAAATAAATAATGTGGTCTTTGACCTTTTAAAAGGTCAAAGTCAACCTGTGTGAATTTGGAGAAAAGATTTTTGGGTTTTGTCCACCTCGACATTTCCAGTCCAGAGCAAGTGATGGAATCTTCAGAAAGTTCATACAGAAGCTAGAATTCAGCTTTTTCTAGATCTACCCTAATTCAAGGTTAGTATTTGCACTTCAATTATTTCAATCTCAAGTTTAACACATTCTACCTAGGGGAAACATTATATTTGTTCTTTCTTCCATATTAACCATAAATTGATTCGATTGTGTATTAACCTCTAGGTTGATCAAATCAAATCTCTTTCTTGGGGAATTTGGGTTTGAGAATAGATCTCATATTTCCCCCCTTAAAACAAATGAATGATGTTGAATACATTTTAACCTCATTCAAGTGGTAATTAAGACATTTCAATATTTAGTGACAAGCAGATCAAGGATCCCAAAGTCTCTTGTGGAGAAGTATAAAAATGAGATATGTTTCATGGTTGATACTGAATTTTCTTACATTGAAGCAATAGAACCTAGAGTAGTGTTCATAGACCCTCTTGGCTATGAAATATCTAAGATTGAGACTGAAGGGTATGTGAGCAAGATACTTAAGTGCAAGATTGATGTTCAGAGTAACAGGTTTGGAACCTTTGAGGAGAACTTCAACTCCGCAAAGACCTTACTTGAAGAGAAATAGTCAAAGAAAAGAGTTGAGAGTACAATTAAGAGAATTCTAAAAGATACAGGGATGACAAAGTAGGAATTCTAGGTAGCTAAGAACACAACAGTAGCAATTAGAGAAATTGGACATAAAGAAATTTTGTCTATACCACCTTTATCATCAATTGCAGTACAACAAGGAGAAACACAAGTTAAGGTGAAAGTGGAAGTAACAGAGAGGGAACAAGAAGCAAGAAAACCCACTAGGTCAACCTCCTCCACAACTAGCAAAAGAGTAAAAGAAATTGCCACTAGACTGGGTAAGAGGCAGAAAACATTGGTGCCACCAGTTCAAAGGAAAATTGTAGAAATCAAAGATGACGAAGACACTCCTATTAAGAAGAAAACCTGGAAACCTAGAATTGAAAAGGTTAATGAACAGATTATTCAAGATGGAGATTTTTCTAAGATGAATAAGTATTATGATCTCTATGATTATGCAGAAAGATTAAATCTAGAAAATGCAGTGGTGAAGCATATGATTCTATTTGATAAGAAGTTTGACACAATTCAGGGTAAGATACCTAATGACTTATACAAGAAACTTGTGAATAAGAAGAAAAGAGCATTAGAGGAAGACACATCTATTAGAGAAAATCTTGTGAGGAAACTTTGTGGTGTGAGAGATGATGAACATCTTAAGAAGATAATGAAGGCTCTAAACACCCATTTGAGGACAAAAAGGAGAACTATTCAGATTATGGGAGGAAAATATGAAGAAGTAAAAGCAGAAACAAAGCAAGTAATCATCAAGGTTATGACAGAGAATGCTAGTGAACCATCAGTTGCAGCAGATCAAGCAGGTGAAGCAGAATAAGAGGACATTCCCTCTCCACCAACCATAAACATTGAGGATGAAGCTATGAATGTTGAAGGAACTAAGATCACCTTGGATACTGATGATAATGTATTCAAGAATCTAGAAAACATTGTTGACAATTCGGCTTTTGAAGAATCAGATAGAACTAAAGGAGAAGAGAAAACTCAAACCATCATTGAAGACCCCAAAGTGATAGAGATGCAAGCACCTATCCCCACTCAAGAAGAAATTAGTCTTACTCCTGAGACTGGTAAGAAGAATCAGATTGGATCTATGATTGAGGATTTAGGAAAGGAAGTAGATGATGATGATCAGCTGGAATTGATCACATCCTTGAACAAGATCATTGGAAAGAATAAGAAAGTAAAAGGTCTTGAAGGATGTCTAAAGGAGCTTACTGAGAAGTTACAAGGCATTGTAACTACACAAGTTGCAGAAGCTAACCTTATTGAGAAAGCAAGGAAGGTAATGAACACTTTTGATAGTGAATTCACAAATTTATCTGATATAGAAAAAGTGAAAGCTCAAGCAGCCTATGAGGCCAAAACACTTTTGAACGTTAGCCAAAATATCAGTAATGATATCAATAATCTTGATATCTGTATAAAGGACTTGAGGAAGAATTTAGAAAGAGGTAAATCCTTGTACATTCAGTGTACAAAATTAGAGACCTTGGTAGGAGAAGAAGATTAGAAGATGAAGATGAAGGAAGTAGAAATTTAGAATGAAACAAACCTTCTTTCAAGCCCCAATGTGAAGGTATGTAATGTTGAGAAGAAAATTTGTAAGATATATGATGAAATCAGAATTTTTCAAGATGAAAAGGACATGAAAATGAAAAGATTCACTCTTTTAAGAGAGCACACTTCTACGAAGTTAAGCATTATTGAAGGGCAACTGGAAGAATGTCTTTCAGCTAAGACATCTTTTCAAAAGTTTAGCTTTGAGAATCTCCAAGCATGTGAGATAGCATCTTATGGATTACGTGCACTACTCAGTGTGACAGATTCAATTAAGAAATCATGGGAGAAAGAGTTAGAGGCAATAGAGATTGATTTTGGAGATTGTGTTGCGAGCCTACCAGCTTTGCAATATTGAATCATGGTATAAAGCTTTTTGAACATAGTTTTGTAACCCTCCTTACCTTATTTTGTCATTGTTGTCAAAGGGGGATATATATATATATATATAGTAGAAAATTGATAAGAAATTGATAAGGATTGATACTCTTAGGGGGAGTATTGTATAAGAGATGAGATTTTTGGAGTCATAGGGATAGTATATATATATTTTATACTATGGTCACAATTTTGAAGTTTTGAGTTTAAGACTTAGCCAATTTTCTCATATGTTGCCACTAATGACAAAGGGGGAGATTGTTGGCAATTTGGCTGAGTTGGTTACATAGATGTTGTCATTATGGAAACATATGATCTACATGAAGATTGCATAGGTCAGAGAGCCAGTATGTCAGAGTGCAATGCACATGTTCTAAGTATGAGACAGTGTGTTTTTGCCAATGAACCAGCAGACAGTTTTGATTGGCGATGTCGATTGGAGTAAGTTTAGTGCTTGCGCACTTGAACATAGACTCTATGGTGACTATTGAAGACTCACCTCAGAGTGCAAGTCAGTACAACATGTACAAAAGGAGTTATGAAAATTTTTCTAAAGATAGTGTCAAGTCAACAGGACAAAATATGAAGACAAAATTGATAAAGAGTTAAGGGATTATTTTGTTTAGAAAAATAATGACTTAACATTATAAAGGGATGACATCCTAGATGTTAACCCTTGGGTAAAGTTATTTTGTAATATGGTAGCTGACTGGAAAAGTTATTAGCCTTAATAACTTGTATAAATGTAACTGTAAATTGTAAAAAGGATAGTAGTGATATGATGTGAGATATATGATGTATATGTAATAGCGATAGTGAAAGAGCAGTGAAGAGATATTGATGCAAGTAGTATAAGGTTATGTACCTTGACCTACTTTTGTAATCAGTGAATATTGTACATTACTTGTTTGGGCAGTGGGCTCATTTGGTAATCACATTTTGTATTGCCGACTCCTAACAGGGTTGAGGCTTCTAACAAGGCCTATAGTCCCTTAATCAGGATTGAGACACTATATGCTTGTAATAGACTCCTAATAGGGTCAAAATCCTTAACAAGATACTTTTGATTAGTGGATCTTTGTGGGTACCATCCCCACTGGGGTTTTCCCTTGGCCAGGGTTTCCTCAAGAACAAATAATGTGTTATGAGTTCTTTTGTTTTATTGCTATGCACATTGTTTAGATTTCTATGTTATGCATGCATTAAAGATTATCTGTTATATCCATAATTGGGAAAAAGTAAAATTTTGTAGAATACTGATTCACCCCCCCACTCAGTATTCCCTATTTCTAACATGCACTTACTTGTTTCATTTATAAGTTTCACTGGGATGCACTTAATTGTTCTATTTGTAAGTTGCTCTGGGATGCACTTACTTGTTTCATTTATAAGTTGCACTGGGATGCACTTAATTGTTCCATTTTTAATTTACAATGGGATGCAGTTACTTGTTCCATTTATAAGTTTCACTAGGATGCACTTAATTGTTCCATTTGTAAGTGGCACCAAGATGCACTTAATTGTTCCATTTGTAAGTGGCACTAGGATGCACTTACTTTAGTTGCTGATTATCAAATTGTTCTATTTGTAAGTTGCACTGGGATGCACTTACTTCAGTTGAATTTTATCAACTTGTTCCATTGGTTATTTTTTTTCCTCATGGTGAGGATGGTGCTCTTGAAATATCTCCCAATTTTTTTTGGATATCTCTTATATTTGGAAGGCAATATGTTTTTCACACTCACAATCCTTAGTTTGGATTATTTTTAGTACATGCCAATTTTAGTTTTGTTAATGTTGGTTTAAATTCTTATCCTCTCAATGGTTCATTGATTATGGTACGTGTGTGTAGACATGTTTGCAAAATAAGGTCTGTTAGGATTAACAAGGTAGAAATAACAATTATGTGCAAATATAACCAATATAAAAAAACAATAATCACACAAAAGAGAACACAAGACATAAAGATTTAACGTGGTTCACCCAATCTTTGGGCCATGTCCACCAATAATGAGTCCAATATTTTATTATCTAGTGATTACAACCTGATGACAATTCGTAATCCCTTATAGCTCCATTCCGCCGCAAAGACTTGATGAACTACAACTGATTTGGAACCAGAATGAAGAATCTGTAAATCAAGATTACTAAGGAGTTGATGTTTAGATAATGCAAGATGATTAAATCAATTTTATGTTGTCATTGATGTCAACTAGTTTGATAGTACTTATCTTGTAAGTTACTATACCGACACATTTGAAGAAATGTAGATAAGATGAAGAATAAAGAAATCTACATGAGGAAGATGTACATGTCAGATGAGGATAAATAATGCATTGAGTAAATTCTTGATGAGTCTATGACTTCATGGAATTGAATTCATTATGTTGCATTCATCTATAATGAAGAATAGAGCTGAAAGACACAAAGTAGTGTTGTCGGTAAACTAAAGCATTTCATTATACACCGACAGAGTGTAGTGTATACCTAGCATAGTATTAACCAAGCGTGTGTTCACTGACCCATTTCTTTGTTAACCAATGAGAACATAATGAAATTAAATGATCAATTTAGCTGATAAAGTGATGAGCTGAAAAGTGTATGATATCGAGGTAACAAATAAGGTTTGTTATGAAGATCGATGGCTAACATAAATTAGAAGGATCTGACAGAGTAGATTGAAACATGTTATTGACACATCAGCTGAGGAAGTCTAAAGTGACAAAATCAATGGAGATGATTAAGTGGAAAAATCCAATGGACAGGAAGAAAATGTTTTATATATCTATATAAGAGACTAGAGTTTCACTATGAAATGGATGCCGGAAGAAGAAGAAGCTACAAAATTATCAGGTGAAGGTTTCATGCAATTCTAATCATACTAGTTATTGAGAATCGAGCTGTAGAATAGTTACCGAGCTACAAAGAGCAATTATCAACGGATAGTAAGTTAATATAGTATTGAATCTGAAGTGATATATTGATTTTGAGGATTTTTATGAGAAAAATGTAGATCTGTAATCTATAATTGAAGTTGTAATAAGACAGATCAACTACTATTACATATTTAACCATTGTACATAGTCAAATCTCTTAATCGAGTGGACTTAGAAAGTCTTATGATGTATCATTCATTAGAGTGAACATTGTTATCCTGTCAACCCCAGAGTGACTGCTGGTTGGATGATAACTTCTAGTCTAAAATCCTATAACAAGGTCACACCTAACAGTGTGTTTGTAACCTTTAAAAGGGTTGGGTCTTCACCGACCTCACTTTAGAAGAGTGAACATTTTTGGGTTGCCGGTCCTAGGTGGTTTTTCCCTTCACAGGGTTTCCACATTAAATCTCTTGTGTTATGTGTTGATTGTGATATTTGTTTGTTATCATACTTTGCATATTACATGTTAGATTTGATTGGTAATTGTCATAAGTTTAGAATTGACAATTGGTAAAAGTACAGACAGTGAAAGTAATTTTGTTTACTGAGCACCAGGAATTGAAGTATTTGTTTTGAATTATACATTTTGATTTGGGATAGTGTTTAACTGATTCACCCCCCCTCTCAGTTATTCCAACAATTGGTATCAGAGCTTCAGTTGCTTAGAATAGAGTTTTAAGGACTTCAACACAAAGGTCTCAAGATGTATAAGAGGGAAGTGCCAAAATTGAACAAAGAGAACTTCACAGTATGGTAAAGCTGAATGTTTTTACACATATTAGGAATTGGAAACTCAGCTATAGATCTGATGAAGAATGGCTACATAGCTCCGCCCACTGGTCCTTTAACCCTTGATCAACTGAGAGACAAGCATGAACACAATATCACTATGGTGGAACTTGCTGCTGCTTGTATCAACGCTGAATTTGAAGACATTAAGGGATGCACTACTACCAAATAGACGTGGGAAAAATTAAATTTGATATACAGTGGAGACTTGAATATTAAGAGAGCCAGAGCAGAAAGTCTAAGAGGTCATTTTGATGATATGAGAATGAAAGAAGGTGAGAACATAGTGTAGTATTCAAATAGAATGAAAGAAGTAGTACATGCTATTAGAGCATCTGATGGAGTGATTAATGATGAAACAGTTATAAGAAAGATTCTCAAAACTTTGTTGCTAGTTTATGCGATTAGGATCTTTGCAATTCATGAAACAAGGGCTACATCCAATCTTACCCTTGACACACTGATCGGTAAACTTACTACCTTTGAATTAAATAACTTTGACAACAATATTGTTCCTTTTGTTGAATCTGTTTTCATGTCTTCTTTGCCGATTAGTAAGTCTAGCAAGAAAATTAAGAATGATGATAGTGATAGCAATACCGACAATGAACTTGATGAGCTTGAAGCTCTTATGGCTAGAAGATTTCCCAAAGGAAAAGGAAGATATATAGGTAAGCTACCTTTGGCATGTTTTAATTGTAAAGAAGTTGGCCACATTGCTACTAGATGTCCATAGAAGAAAGATGATGATAGATCTAAAGACCGATTGGAAGGAAGTTATGGGAGAAGAGTTAACAAAGGCTACCGATACAACAAAAGAGATGACCAAGATAGTTATGACAAAGGAAAGAAGGTATGTTACATTGCTGAAGATATGGAATGTGAATCCGATACTGATGATGATATAGAAGTAGTATTTGTTGCTATGAAAGATGATTCAGAAGAGGAAGAGAAACATGAAGAAACAACATTGATCTCTAGAGTAGACAAAAATGATACTTGGATCATAGATAGTGGCTGCACACATCATATGACCGGTGATGTAGAGAAATTTGATCAACTTGTTGAATACAATGGAGGATCTATGAGAATGGCAAATGATGCACCTTGTACGGTAAGAGGTAAAGGTTCACTGATGATTAATGATAGAATAAGATGTGAAAATGCATATTGGGTAGATGGACTAAACTATAACTTGTTAAGTGTGGCACAATTGAACAATTCAGGCCACCGACTTGCTTTTGAGAGCAAAAAGGTGAAAATCTATGATGATGGAGGAAGACTTGTCGGAACTGGTACACAATCCAGAGGTAACCTATTTTATCTTGATATGGATCAGTCTTCTTGTTTGTTAATGAAGGATGAAGATGCATGGTTGTGGCACAAAAGACTATGTCATGTGAATTTTGATAACATGATCAAGATTAGTAAAAAGAGAAGAGTTAGAGGATTGCCTAACTTGTCAAAATTGGATCATGCTATGTGCCATGAATGTCAGAAAGGTAAGATGACTAAGTCTAGTTTCAAAAGCAAAGACTACTCAACAAAGAAGATACTTGAGTTGGTTCATACCAACCTATGTGGTCCTATGAGAACTCAGAGTTATAATGGTGATAGATACTTTATTCTTTTTGTTCATGACTATACTAGACTGATGACTGTTATGTTTTTGAAGGAGACATATAAATCTTTCAAAATGTTTAAGTGGTATAAAGCTAAGGTAGAGAAAGAGACTGGAAAGGAAATTAAATGCTTAAGATCTGATAGAGGAGGTGAATTTATCTCTGATGAATTTACTAATTTCTATAATGACCATGGAATTAAAAGACAGGTCTCTGCACCGAGGACACCTCAGCAAAACTGCATTGCTGAAAGAAGAAATAGATCAATAATTAATTGTGCTAGGACATTGATGATACAAAAGAATGTTGCTTAGACATATTGGAGAGAAGCTGTCAGTACAGCTGTATATGTTCTTAATCGAGTACAACTGAAGAAGGACACCAACCAAACACCTTATGAGCTATGGTTTGGACATAAACCTACTGTAAGTTATTCCAAAATTTTTGGAAGAAAATACTTTATCTTGAAAGGTGAAAGAAATGGTAAATTTGATTCTAAAGGAGATGAAGGAATATTCTTAGGATATTCTACCAAGAGCAAAGCTTAAAAATGTCTGAATAAGGTTAAAAATAAGATTATTGAAAGTACTAATGTTCGTGTTGATGAGTTTGATGACAAGAATAGAGAGGATAGTAGAAAGGAACTAGAAGATTATAGTAGATTCACTTATATTTAACTTCTTGATTATCAACCGAAACTGCAACCTGTGATAACCTGTTCACAGGCAAACAATGCTGAACAGTAGGAAGAGGAAATTGACAAACAAAATGGTGTTGCCGAGCAAGCTGATGAACCTGAACAAGATGAACAAGAAAGAAGAGACAAAATACTAGCTAGATTTTTTAGGAGACACCACCCTGAGACATAAATTATTGGAGACAGATAATCTGGAATGCAAACTAGGAGCAAAACAAGACAAGGTACATGCTTAGTTTGTGAATTTGAACCGAAAACTATGAAAGTTGCATTAGAAAATGAGGAATGGATTAATGCAATGACTGAGGAAATTGAGAAAATAGAGAAGAATAAAACTTGGAGTTTAGTACCCTGACCAAAGGACAAAAATGTTATCGGTACTAAATGGATATTCAGAAATAAGCTGAATGAAAATGGAGAAGTTACAAGAAATAAAGCCAAATTGGTATGCATGGGATTTGCACCTATTGCTAGATTAGAAGGAGTCTGAATGCTACTTGCATATGCTGCACACAAGAAATTTAAAGTCTATCAAATGGATGTGAAGTCAACATTTTTGAATGGTATACTTGAAGAAGTCTACATAGAACAACCTAAAGGGTTTGTTGATCCAGACAACTGAGACATGGTATGTAGATTACACAAATCTTTATATGGTTTAAAGCAAGCACCGAGAGCATGGTATGAAAGACTACATACTTATTTGCTAAGTATTGGATTTTTTAGAACAAGTGAAAACAACAATTTGTATATGAAAGGTAATACTGATGACACTATTCTTATTGCTGAAATATTTGTGGATGATATTATTTTTGGAGGACAAGATCATGTATGAAAAGCCTTTGTTTATGAAATGCAAAAAGAATTTGAAATGTCTATGTTAGGAGAGATTAAATTCTTTCTAGGACTACAAGTGATTCAACAGAGTGACGGGATATTCATCACACAATCTAAGTACATAAAGGAAGTATTGAAGACTTTTGGCATGGAAGATGCTAAACCTATGGGAACACCGATGGCTACTAGATGAAAACTATCAAAAGATGAAACTATCGAGGTAAATTAGACACTTTACTGATCCATGATTGGTAAATTAATGCATGTAGTTCACAATAGACCAGACATAGCACATGCTGTGGGGATAGTTGCTAGGTTTTCTGATAACCCTAGAGAGTCACACATGATAGCTACTAAAAGAATCTTGAGATATCTGAAAAAGATAGAAGATTATGGCATTTGGTATCTGAAGGAAGGAAATTTTGAACTGAAAGTTTATACCGATGCTGATTTGGCTGGAAATGTGGATGACAAAAAAAGCACCGCTGGAGGAGCATTTTTCTTTAGTGAAAGACTTGTAACATGGACAAGTAAAAAGAAAGCCTATATTTCTCAATCAATTGCAGAAGTAGAGTATGTTGCTACTGCTACAAATTTCTCAAACATTGCATACATCAAGCAAGTGTTGGAAGGAATGAATGAGGTAATCACTGACCTAGTGATTATATACTATGACAACGCTAGTGCTATTAACATCTCAAAGAATCCTATGATGCACTCAAAGACAAAGCATATATCTATTAAGTATCATTACTTAAGAGAACAAGTGTAGGAGAAGCAAGTGAAGTTAGAATTTTTTACATCTAAGGAACAACTTGCAAATATTTTTACAAAGCCTCTACCGAAGGACACATTTGAAGACTTGAGGACTAGACTTGGGGTCCGTCCCTTGTCTATTGGTCACTAAGGTGATTTGGATGTTGCATCAACCTACTCATGTTAGAAGATCATTCATGTTGATGCAGCATAGTTCACACTTTGAATCATGTTCAAGGTTGTGATTAAGCTTGGAGAACTAGAACAGATGGAGATATTAGTATTCTGAGATATAGAGAAGTTGATGGACAATAGAGAGTTATTTGGCTATTGACAGAGTTATTTGTTTATTTGTTTCTTTGGCATTATTGTCAAAGGGAGAGATAAATAATATGAAAAGGAGAGATAAACAAAGGGAGAGAAACAATCAGAAGCAGAAATAGGAGAACTGAAAAGAGCACATCTGATGACAAGCATCAAAGCTTTACAAATGTTGAGTAATGTAGTGATTAAACATATTAAGTCTATTCGACTTACAACATTTGTTTACAAAGTTATAGTATACATGTTTGGTATGTGTATGGTACATTTCATATTACTTGAGTTTCCATCAATGCCAAAGGGAGAGATTGATGAACTACAACTGATTTGGAACCAGAATGAAGAACCTGTAAATCAAGATTACTAAGGAGTTTGTGTTTAGATAATGCAAGATGATTAAATTAGTTTTATGTTGTCATTGATGTCAACTAGTTTGATAGTACTTATCTTGTAAGTTACTATACTGACACATCTGAAGAAAGGTGGATAAGATGAAGAATAGAGAAATCTACATGAGGAAGATGTACATGTCAGATGAGGATAAAGAATGCATTGAGTAACTTCCTGATGAGTCTATGACTTCATGGAATCGACTTCATTATGTTGCATTCGTCTATAATGAAGAATAGAGCTGAAAGACACAAAGTAGTGTTGTCGGTAAACTAAAGCATTTCAGTATACACCGATGGAGTGTAGTGTATACCGAGCATAGTATAAACTGAGCATGTTTTCACCAATGCATTTCTTTGTTAACCGACGAGAACATAATGGAATTAAATGATCCGTTTAGCCGATAAAGTGATGAGATGGAAAGTGTATGATATCGAGGTAATAGATAAGGTTTGTTATGAAGATTGATAGCTAACATAAATCAAAAGGATTTGACGGAGCAGATTGAAACATGCTATTGACACATCAGCCAAGGAAGTCTAAAGCGGCAAAATCAATGGAGATGATTAAGTGGAAAAATCTAATGGACAGGAAGAAAATGTTTTACATATCTATATAAGAGACTAGAGTTTCACTATGAAACAGATGCTGAAAGAAGAAGAAGCTGTAGAATTATCATGTGAAGGTTTCATGCAATTTTGATCATACTGGTTATTGAGAACCAAGCTGTAGAATAGTTACCAAGCTACAAAGAGCAATTATCGATAGACATTAAGTTAATACAATATTGAATCTAAATTGATATATAGATCAGGAGGATTTGTATGAGAAAAATATAGATCTGTAATCTGCAATTGAAGTTGTAATAAGATAGATCAACTACTATTACATATTTAACCATTGTACATAGTCAAATCTCTTAACCAAGTGGAATTAGAAAGTCTTATGATGTATCATTCATTAGAGTGAACATTGTTATCTTGTCAACCCCAAAGTGATTGCTGGTTGGATGATAACTTCTAGTCTAAAATCCTCTAACAAGGTCACACCTAACAGTGTGTTTGTAACCTTTAACAGGGTTGGGTCTTCACTGACTTCACTTTAGAGGAGTGAACATTTTTGGGTTGCCGGTCCCAGGTGGTTTTTCCCTTCACAGGGTTTTCATGTTAAATCTCTTGTGTTATGTGTTGATTGTGATATTTGTTTGTTATCATACTTTGCATATTATATGTTAGATTTGATCGGTAATTGTCATAAGTTTAGAATTGACAATTGGTAAAAGCACAGATAGTGAATGTAATTTTGTTTACTGAGCAGCAGGAATTGAAGTATTTGTTTTGAATTATACATTTTGATTTGGGACAGTGTTTAACTGATTCACCCCCCCCCCCCTCTCAGTTATTCCAACAATACTAAAATCATACATCATAATGAAATTCCTAACCCTAAGCCAATATAACAAGGCTTATGTCAATTAACAAGTTAATCCTAAAATACTTGATGAGTGAACCTAAGAAAAGGCTTGATGAGTCAACCTAGGGAAATGTTTGATGTGTCAACTCAAAAACACTTGACGAGTTAACCCCAAAATGAATGAAAAGTGTACAATACTTTTCTGGATAGTACTTTCCTGATCAGTCACCACAAGCTAACAAGGTCTTAGGTTGGTTTATTGTTTGGGTCTCATGTTCTACTAATTTATCTTTGTCTCTCTCATATTTCTATGCAAATTCTACTATTGTGATAATGCACTGCATTCTTCATTGCTTAGATTGTGGGTCATGTAGGTGATGGAGTCATGACCCATTCACTTTTAGTGAGATGAATCATTAGTGGACTATCTATATCCACATGATTGATGCAATGTTGATGCAGGTCTCATTAGTTGGCCTTGTCTATGGTCATTTTTGCATTAGTATCTTTCTTTTATGAGAGCATTGATAGTGTTTATTATAACTCACTTTGAGCATATTGTTTATCTTGATATCATGTTAAGTTTCATTGCACATTTTTTATGATTGCTCATGATTAATCTCATTCTTAAGTTTTCAAAGATTCTCTAAAGTTGAATTATTTTATGATACATATTATAAGGCTCTTTTCAAAAGAGAATTGATTTGTATCAAGGGTAGATCCCAACTATGGGAAATCTACTTATGGTTTTTCTATGTTCTATATTTCATATGATCCATCAAGGAAAATTCAAGACATCAACCCATTTACACAAATCATATGAATCACAAGACTACTTGAAGATGCGGTTATACTTCCACTTGAATACATTTAAAATATCCATTCACTTCTTGTGGCTCTACAAAAGATGCATGTACTTGACATACAAACGACTAGTTGCACACTTAAAGACAACATTTTATTTCCTTATATTGAAGATCAGGTTGCAAATTATTGTAAATTATAGTTTAATACCCTTTGTTGTAAAATCCCCAAGTAAATATTAAAGGGGGGTGTTAGAATTTATAATCTTTCCTTGGTTATATTATTTAAGTAGGGATAAACCAAGGTATCCTTCATGTAATTTTGTCCTCTAGTCCAAATAGGAGAACAAATCATATTTTGTAATTCCTTTAATAAGGAAATTAGTTTATTCCTCCTTAAGAGGATATGGACACTTGTCGCACACACTTATGAATGGTGGCATTCATAGACTTGGGAGTTAGGTTTTGACTCCTCTCTCTCATCTCTATTTAAGAGATTCTCCTCTCTCTCATTTCACATGATGAAGTTATTGTAAGTGAGAAACTCGCTCTCTCTCTCTCTCTCTCTCACTCTCAGTTTAGGATATGGTCTCATTAATAATGTCACAAGGAGTTTTCTTTGCTTTCCCCTTTCAAAATACTTGTCTCACTATGTTGATCTCAAAGCATATTGATGGTTTTGATAGATCTCGAAGCTATTTCTCTTTCATTGTGCTAATGGTAAAACATTTCCTTTTTCTTCACTCACTTGGATTCTTTCCTTTAAAGTTATTTTCAATTTTGAATATTTCTAACAGTTAGAATGATTTTAGAATAAATGAGAGGGGGGGATGAATCAATTATCCTTAGGTCTAGATGTACCAATTAAACTTTCTAGCTCTTCAACAATCTCAAATCTAATTAGCTTTCAACTTGGTCTCTATAGCATATATCAATAACATAAAACTTGCAGTCCACAGTCCTAAAGTAATTAACTTGTAGAATATAAAACTTTCAACATCATTCACATAAAATAAAATTCACACAAGTATAACACTAGGATTTATAGTGGAAACCCAATTTGGGAAAAACCACTTGTAACATGCTACTAATTTTTAGTCTTCTAAAGTGAGCTCTGTGAGAAGCCAACCCAGTTAAAAGTTTACAATACACACTATTAGGTGTGACCTGGTTAAAGGATTTAATCACCCTATTAAGAGTTTTCTTTTTAGAGGGCTTAAGAACATTCCATCAGAATGTCACCTTGATTAAAGGATTTATACAAAATAATTGTTAGGTCAACCTTGATTAAAGGATTTAGACTGATACAATGGATAGAAAGTAATAGTAGGTTCTGATCTAAAAATATACAAATCATTTTACAAATACAAATCCACTTTGCACATATGCTAATTTACTGACTGACCTTCATTTCCATCTCCATATCTGATTTTCTTGGAATTCTCTTCAAGCAATCACCACAACTTTGTTTAGCTCTTCATAGCTTCACTTTCAACCTTTTGCTTAGACTCATCAGTCAATAACATGAACCTCTTCTCTCTTCTATAACCTCACAATTTGGTTATCCTTATAACTCCTTGATTAGGTAGATTAATCTTTTTCTACTTAATCTCTTCCATAGATCTTAGGTTTAGGTCAGATTCATTGAATCCTTCCATCATTATGTTCTCCTCCTTTTTCTTCTAGATAAATCTTCAAACTTCTCTTTGAAATCATAAGAAAAATATTTACCATGCATTAAATCCTTTATAACATTCATTAATAATGTCAACACATTTTACATTTCCTGGTGCAAGAATTCAACTATGTCAGCTGAGATTCTCAATTGTTTCTCAAAATGTAAATTACTGATACTCAGTCAATACTATGTTCATCTCCTTGGTCATTACTTTGTATCTCAATTATCGCTAACACTTTCCTTCTCGGCAAACACTGTCTTTTCTCAGTAATTATCTGTCACTCAGCAATTACTGATGTTCAGTCGACACTAGATTTTCTCAGCATATACTGGCACTTGATTGACACTAACATCACTCGGCTTAAACTATATTTCTTCACTTTTTCTTAGTTACGCCTATGTTTCCAGTCTTTCTTCTTCATTTGGTAAACAACACATTACCTTTTCAATGTGCCAACTAATCTAGTACCCATTGAAGTATCACATAACTCAACCTTTCCTTAGGTCCTCTAGTTATCTTCTCTTTTTAAATCCTCTTCATCAATCAAAAGATATGGTACTCTCTTATATAACAATTGTCTTACCAGTTAAAGTTTGACATCAATGACAATATACCAATTGTTTCAATTGTAATTTCCATTAATTTGCCTCTTTGGCATTGATGGAAACACCACATGAACATCACATGATTCAATGTACAATCCAAAATCTCTATGCAACAGATCTTTATTAATATCCTTAGCTTCATTCTAATTCACTGAATCTCTCCCTCTTTTCTTAGGGTCATTTAATTTTTTGGATTTCTTCCTCTAGTTCATTTAATCTCTCCCTCTTTGACAAAAATGCTAAAGAAACTTGTATCTGTCACTTACATCTTTACCATGTAGATGTCTTCATGTTAGTTTTGTATGCTATATACTCCCTCTGTCATCTTTCTTATGACTAATTATCATCTCTTCTTTACTTTTCATAGCTCTAGGAAACTCCTAAAGTGTGACCTCTTCTACATCAATTTGTCAGATAATCTAATTAGCACATTTGATGCAGTGCTCCTATATGCTTCTAGGTAGCCTCAATTAGGGGAGTCACCCCTAATTTACCTCTAAGGTATTCATGCGCATCTTTAGGTAATGATTTTGTGAATATATCTGCTAATTGTTCCTTTGTATTCAGATATTCCAATCTCAATTCTTTGTCTTGAAATAACTCTCTCAAGTAATGATACTTGATAGAAATATGCTTAGTCTTAGTGTGCATAACAATATTATCTGATATTTTAATAGTACTTGTGTTACCACATAAAATAACAATTGGCTCAATGATTTCCTCCTTCATACCTTTGAACAATTGCTTGATCCACACTAAATTTGAACAATTCACTGCTGCTGCTACATATTCAGCTTCTGTTCTAGATTGGGAAATGCAGTTCTGTTTCTTGCTTGTCTAATAGACTAATCTCTTTCCTAGAAAGAATGTGCCACCACTTATACTCTTTTTGTCATCAACATTTTTGGCCCAATCTACATCAGTGTAAATTTTCAGTTCAAATTATCATTCTTCTTGTAATACAATCCATAGTCCTCTATTCCTTTAATATATCTCAATATTCTTTTAAATGCCTTCATGTGAATCTCTTTAGGATTTGCAAAAAATATTGCAACAATCCTAACTGCTAGGGAAGTATCTGGTCTTCTATGGACAACATATTGTAGCTTTCCAATCATGAATCTATATAGGGTTTGATTCACTTTAGTTGTATCATCAGTTTTATATTTTTTTCCAGTAGCCATAGGAGTACTTACTGGTTTGGAATCTTCCATACCAAAAGTTTTTAGTATCTCCTTAACATATAGGTTGAGTAATATAGATACCTTTCTTGATCTGATAGACTTGCAAACCAACAAAGAATTTGATCTCACCAAACATAGACATTTCAAATTCAGTTTACATCTCATTTGAAAAGTTTTGACATAGGGCATCTTGTCCTCCAAATATGATATCATCAACAAATATTTCAGCTAACAAAATCCCTTTACCTTTTTTAGTCTTCATACACAGATTATTGTTTTCATTTGTGCTTACAAATCTAATCTTTATTAGATAGTTATGCAGTCTTTCATAATATGCTATGGGGGCTTGTTTCAATCCATATAATGTCTTGTGTAGTTTACAAACCATATTCTTCTTGCTTGGGTCAAAAAATCCTTCTAGCTGTTCAATGTATACTTCTTCTTCCAATATCCCATTTAGAAGTGCATATTTGACATCCATTTGATATACTTTGAATCCTTCATAAGCCGCATATGCAAGTAGAATCCTCACTCCTTCCAATCTTGCAACTGGGGAAAATGTCTGCCCATAGTCAATACCTTCCTCTTGTGCATACCCCTTACATACCAATATAGCTTTACTTCTAGTGACTTCTCCATGTTCATTGAGCTTATTTTTGAATACCCATTTTGTTCCAATAACATTCTTGTCTTCTGGTGTCAGCACTAGAGTCCAGGTTAAATTGTTCTTTTCTAACTGTTCTATTTCTTCATTCATGGCTTGTATCTAGTCTTCATTCTCTAAAGCATCTTTCACTATTTTAGGCTCAAACTCACATAGTACACATGTATGATCTTTCAACTTAATTCTTGTCATGAATCTAGATTCCTTATCTCCAATGATTTGTTCAGACTTATGATGTCTTCTCACATACTGTACCAAAGTAGGTTCAAATTTCCTTTCTCCTTGATCTTGATCTTCAGGTTCATCTTGTAAATTCTCTACCTCTTCTTTTGATTACTCAACAACATCCTCTTGATGCTCGGTAGCATCCTCCTGATGCTTAGCAGCATCCTGCTATGGCTCGACAGACTCATGCAGTTCCTCAGCATCTGGTTTAGGTGCACTACTAGCCTCTCCTTCTTCCATGTATACAAAAGATCTGTAATCTTCAGGCTCTTGTTTGCACTCAAATTCATTCTTTTCTACATATTCATCAACTCTAACATTTGCACTTTCCTCAATTTTGTTAGTGTTATAATTCAAACACTTGTAATCTTTTTTGTTAGTGGAATATCCTAGGAATATGCCTTCATCACTTTTAGCATCAAATTTTCCATTTCTATTATCTTTCAGTATATAACATTTACTCCCAAAGACTAAAATATTTCACATTAGGTGCATATCCATGCCATAACTCAAAAGGTGTAGCATTTGTACCTTTGTTGATTTGTACTCGGTTCAAGGTATAAACAACTGTACTTATAGCTTCTCTCCAATATTTTTGTGCAACATTATTCTCAATCATCAGTGTTATGGCACAATCCATAATTGATCTATTTCTTCTTTATGCTATACTATTCTGTGGTGGTGTCTTATGTGAAGACATCTGTCTCTTTATTCCTCTATCATTGTAGAACAGATCGAACTCATTTGATATAAACTCTCCTCCTCTGTCATATCTCAAACATTTCAAGCTTTTACCAGTTTCTTTTTCAACTTTTTCCAAATACCACTTAAACAACTAAAATGCGTCAGATTTCTCTTTTAAAAACATTACAGTCATCATTCTAGAATAGTCATCAACAAACAAATTGAAATACTTATCACCACAATAACTTTGTACACCCATAGGTCCACAAAGGTCAATATGAATCAATTCCAAAATATTGTCAGAAGTATATGTCTTGCTCTTAAAACTAGACTTTGTCATTTTTTCCAATTGACACTGTTTACACATCACATTATTAGGTTTCTTCAATCTTGGAAAAGCTCTAACTTTCTTAAACTTACTGATATTTACCAAATTATGAAAATTTACATGACACAACCTCTTATGCCATAACCATACATCATCACATTGTGCAAAAAATATGTTTTTTCAGATAGGTCTAGATAGAACAAGTTACCTTTGGTTTGTTCTCCACTTCCAATTAGTTCACTAGTGACATCAAATATTTTAGCCTTTCTGTGATGAAATTCAACTCGGTAACTAGTATTGTTCAATTGTGCCACACTAAAAAATTATAGTTAAGACCTTCAACCTAATAAACATTATCACATCTGATCTTATCAATCAATCTTATTGATCCTTTTCCTTTCATAGGACATGGTGCATCATTACCAAACTTAAAACTTCTACCTATGTAATGATTAAGGATTTCAAACTTACTTTTATCACTAGTCATGTGATGTGAAAAAGCACTATCAATAATCCATTTATCACCTTTACTAACATATGAAATGAGTGCAATTTTCTCATCTTTATCAGAATCATCTTTCATAGCAACATAAACAACTTCTATATCACATTCATCAGATTCACTAGTTTCATTGTCAGTTTCCCCTTTAGTAATATAGAAAGATTTCTTACCTTTGTCTTTGTAGTCTCTATACCTTCAGTGATATTTGTCATTTCTCTTGTCTTTGCACTTTATTTCCCTTTTCTCATCTTTGTCAGTCCTATCAAGGCATCTTTCTGCAATATGGCTAACTTTGTTACCTAAAAAACATATAATAGGAAGTTTACCTTTATATTTCTCTTTTCCTCTCTTTAGCCTTCTAGCCATATGTGCCTCAAGACCATCTAGATCATCATTAGAAGTGTTAGTATCACTGTTGCTATTGCTGTCACTGCTCTCACATCTTTATTTTTCCTTCTTAGACTTATGAAGAACCATTTGAGACTTGAATGCATATTCAATATTATGAATAGTGAAATGATCAAAATTAGATAGCTCAAAAGCAGTAAGCTTGCCAATAAGACTTTCCAAAGTTAGGACATTACCAGGGTTACATCTTGATTCTTGTATTGCATAAACTTTGATGGCATAGATAGGAAGCAAGGTTCTCAATACTTTACTAATAACAGTCTCATCATCAATGTTTCCATTTTCTCCTCTAATAGCATTTACTACCTCTTTAATTCTACCATAATATTGAGCAATATTTTCACCATCTTGTATTTTCATTTCATCAAACTTACCTCTCAAGCTTTTAGATTTGGCCCAGTACATTTGTGTCCCCACCATAGATAGCTGCTAGAGTGTCCCACCTTTTCTTTACATTAGTACAGTCCTTGATATCCTCAAATTCAGGATAGCTTAGGGAAGATGCAATCTGCAACATTGCTTGATTGTGTTCTTGTTTTTCTTTCATCTCCTCGATAGTCAAAGGTGGAAAAGGTATTACATAATCATTTTCCACATAGTATTTCAATGAATCACCAATACCAGCTAGATGCAATTTCATCAAACTCTTCCATGCAGGGAAGTTCTCCTTGTTCAGCTTTGGTACCTCCTTTTTATACATCTTAATCATTAGCTTCAAGTACCTTTAATATTTTTCTCTATAAGCACCAACATCTCTGATACCAATTATTAGAATGATTTTAGAATAATTGAGAGGGGGGGGGATGAATCAGTTATCTTCAGGTCCAGATGTACCAATTCAACTTTCTAGCTCTTCAACAATCTTAGATCTAATAAGCTTTCAACTTGGTCTCTATAGCATATATCAACAACATAAAACTTGCAGTCCACTATCCTAAAGTAATTAACTTATATAATATAAAAGTTTCAACATCATTCACATCAAATAACATTCACACAAGTATAACACTACTATTTATAGTAGAAACCCAATTTGGGAAAAACCACTTGTAACATGCTACTGATTTTCACTCTTTTGAAGTGAGCTATGTGAGAAGCCAACTTGGTTAAAGGTTTACAATACACACTGTTAGGTGTGACCTAGTTAAAGGATTTAATCACCCTGTTAAGAGTAGCCTTGTTAGAGGGCTTAGGAACATTCCATTAGAATGTCACCTTGATTAAAGGATTTATACAAAATGACTATTAGGTCAACGTTGATTAAATGATTTAGACTAATACAATAGTTAGAAAGTAACTATAGGTTCTGATATGAAAATATACAACTCACTTTGCAAATATAGATCCACTTCACACATATGTTGATTTACTGAATGACCTTCATTTATCTCTCCATCTCTGATCTGTTCAAAATTTTCTTCAAGAAGGCACCACAACTCTATTAAGCTCTTCATAGCTTCACCTTTAGCCTTCTACTTAGACTCATCAGTCAATAAAATCAACCTCTTCTCTCTTCTATAACCTCACAATTACGTTATCCTTATAACTCCTTGATTAGGTAGATTAATCTTTTGCTACTTAATCTCTTCCGTAGATCTTAGGTTTAGGTTAGATTCATCGAATCCTTCCATCATTATGTTCTCCTCCTTTTTCTTCTAGATACATCTTCAAACTTGTCTTTGAAATCATAAGAAAATAATTTACCATGCATTAAATTCTTTATACCATTCATTAATAAAGTCAACATGTTTTACATATCCCAAGAATTCAACTATGTCAGCTGGGATTCTCAATTATTTCTCAAAATATAAATTATTGACACTCGGTCAATACTGTGTTCATCTCCTTGGTCATCACTATGTATCTTGGTCATCGCTAATACTTTCCTTCTTGACAAATATTGTCTTTGCTTGGTAATTATCTATCGCTTAGAAATTACTGATGTTTGGTTGACACTAGATTTGCTTGGCATATACTGGTGCTCAGTTGACACTAACATCACTCGACTTAAACTAGATTTTTTCACTTTTTCTTAGTTACACCTATGTTTCTAGTCTTTCTTCTTCACTTTTTCTTAGTTACACCTATGTTTCTAGTCTTTCTTCTTCACTTGGTAAACAAAACATTACCTTATCAATGTGCCAACTAATCAAGGACCCATTGAAGTATCACATAACTCAACCTTTCCTTAGGTCCTCTTGTTATCTCCCCTTTTCAAATCCTCTTCATCAATCAAAAGATATGGTACTCTCCTAGATAGAAACTATCTTACCAGTTAAGGTTTGACATCAATGACAATCTAAAAATTGTTTCAATTGTAATTTCCAACAAAATGTTGTAATTATTTGGGGTCTATGCTAATTTGTTCTAAACATTTGTCTTGGGATATGTAATATCTTGAATACTAACCTATGGTGGATAGTATGTATAAATTTAGGGCTTGTGATTGTAATAGGGGGGAACAATGAGAATGCTGAGGGTAGCAGAGAACTAAGAGAATTTTTCTCTAGGGCTTGGTAGATCAGGATGAGGATTTGAGTCTAATTTCTTTGTATATGGCTGTAATCAAGAAGGCCTTACAACCTGACATGTTGAAGTTAATTTGATGTAATTGGATGTTACCTTGTAATAAAGTTGTTATTTGGTTATATCTTGTTGTGTTTATTTTTTCTTTCTACTATGTTAACTCTTGCTACAAGATTGGAAATCTCCTTTGGAGAATTCTCTAGTCTTGGATATATCCAGATGTATGCTATATGTTTGTCCATAGGAATGTACTAGAATTTCACTATCTCCTTCTCCACACAATCTCTAATGAATAAAATCTACAACCACACCTTTTATTCAACATCAAGAAAAATAAATCATTCAACATATTACAATATTGCCACAATAATTATTTCAGCCTCACAATCTGGTCTCTCTATCAAAATATTCACTCTTAACTTGTGCAAAAAACTTGTGCTATAAACTGTCTTTAGAAGAATCTTAATAAATTCCCAACAAAAAGTATAGAAATATCTATCTATAAGAATAATTGCCTCTGCTTCCCTTATTGAAATTTTCTTTCCCCTTCTTCCTAGTTTCTCTTAAAAATATCTTCCTCACAATGTACTCTTGGAAAATATCTTTCCAATATACTCTTGAAAATCTCTTCCTCTCAATGTCTCTAGGAAATCTCTCCCTCTTGATGTCTCTATCCTGCTGAACACACTTCAACCCATATTCAACTATGCCTTGGAGATATATCAAACATGCTTTATAGCTATCTAGTGTACACATTTAGGCTCCACCATAAACTAATTGAGAGAGCTTAGTGTTAAATAAATGTATGGCCTAGTGTTGACTAGATACATAAGAGAGCCTATCAAATGTCTTTATAAAGTCGAGTCCACTACCTTTGATTTGGAAGCATCAACCTTCTTCTAGTAGGTCACAAGTGGTGTTGACATGGACTTACAATTCTCCATCTTGATTCAATTCAAGATATCAATTAATTATTTCTTGATGAAGGGTGCTCTCCTTAATACCATAAGCACATAACAGAAACAAAGAAACAACAACAATTTGCAAGAACAAAAAATGGGCTTCTTATTATCTCCACAAGTGTGGAATTACAAATTTTAGAATTACAATATGCAAAGCCACATGGGCATTCCCATACAATATTCTGTAGGACAAAGCCTTGAATCATTATCTAGATCTACCCAGAACTGCCCTAGACAACACTACGGGCCTTTTTTATATAGGCAATTTCCACCACCCGAGAAGGTTCAAGAATTTTAGCCCATAGGGCTGACCAAAATTTGAATTATTTTATTTTTACAATTTATTACATCAAAGTTATCTCAAAATAACTTTTGAAACCTGAATAGAAATTTTGAAGGAAAATTATTTTTCGCCATTTCAGGTGACCCAACTTCCGAAGACCATAAGTCATCACCAGCTGACTCGATTGACTATTATGACCCCATTCTAGAAAGGCCACGAAGCGCTCTACAAGCTTAACTTGGACAAGTGCCCATCACCCAAATTTTTGACCTCATCTGGAGCCTCTAAAGACTTCAAAACTGAGTTCAAAGTTTCTGTACCCTACTGCCAATATCGAAAATCTTCAATATCTCCAAAGCTAGACTCGATCTGTCAATGAAACTTTCCTGGCAGGCTAATATGACTGAGATGAACCTCCACATGTGAAATCAGAACATTCCAAGATCATATGACCAACTTACTAAAAATAGAAAGTTTCCATAAATAGCAGCTCTACACAAGATAACCCTTATTGAATACAAAAACATAAATTTTTTTTTTTTTTTGGTGATGCAAGATTTCTCTTACACCCAGGATGCTCCTGCATCAGACACCCAGGGTAATTTGAGAAGTGACCCTGTCATGACCCAGGTGTGTAGAGAAAAACTAAGATGGTTAACCTCCTCCTTTGTTAGCCATGATGAATCTTCAATAGGTCATCCTTTCCACTTGACCAGATATTCTTCATATGTCCTGTTCCTTGTGCTTCTACCAACACAACTATCCAATATGTCCTCAATCTCCTTGGTATCTGAACTAGTTGCTAGAATACTCCACTGTGCTACTGTGATGTGATCTTCAACACCTCCCTCATGATAATTTGTCAAATTTGAAATGTTAAACACTAGTGAAATATTCAGCTCAGTAGACAATTCTACCTCATATGCATTTCCTAAATCATGCTTCTTCAGTATCTTACATGGTCCAAACTTCTTCATTTTCAGCTTGTTATATGTACCAACTGGAAACCACTCCTTCTGCAAATGAACCATGACTTCATCCCCAACCTAAAATTCTTTATGCCTCCTTTTCTCATCTACCTTAGCCTTATACTATGTATTCATTTTGGTAATGTGCTTCCTCACTTCCTCATGGATGTTCTTCAAGTGTTCTAAAAAATCCTCAAATTCAACACTACTTATTTCTCCTTTATCTATCTATCTCAGTTCAGATGCATTTCTTGGATTACTTCCATATACAATCTAGAATGGTGATTTACCAGTGCTCATGTTAACAGAATTATTGTATGAAAATTTCACCTGTGGTAAAATCAAATCCCATCCCGTTGGCTTATCTCCAACCAAACATCTCAGCAAATTTTCTAAACTCCTATTCACCACCTTTGTCTCTCCATCAGTCTATGGATGATGTGATGAACTAAACTTTAAATCTATCTTCAACTTATTCCACAATGTATGCCATAAATATCCAACAAACTTAGTGTCCCGATCTAAAACTATGGTCTTTGGTATACCATGTAGTCTCACCACTTCTCTGAAAAACAATTCTGCTACAAGAACAAAATCATTAGTCTTCTTGCAAGGAATGAAATGTGCCATCTTCAAAAATATATCAACCACCACAAAGATTGAATCATGTCCTCCCCGAGTCCTTGGTAAACCAAGAACAAAGTTCATACTGATATCCTCCCAAGGCTTCTCTGGTATAGGTAATGGCTGATACAACCCTGTATTCTACTTCACTCCTTTTTCCATCTAACATACTCTGCAACTCTGTACAAAATTCTTGACATCTTGCTGCAACTATGGCCAATAATAATTCTCACTAACCAAAGCAAGGGTTTTATCATGACCAAAATGTCCAACCAATCCTCCACTATGCTTCTCTTTGATGAGATTCTCCCTCATAGAACTTTGTGGAATACACAACTGACTCCCTCTGAATAGCATATCATCCTGGATGATGAAATCTAGCCATTTCATCCTGTCTAAAGTAACAGGTTCTATGCAAGCTTTCTTAGCTTCAACAAAATTAGGATCCTCTGGATAAAAATTCTTGAGTTCCTTGAACCCAACCACTTCAATCTACATCTCTGACAACAATAGCTGCTTTCTGCTAAGAGCATCTACAACCTTGTTAGACTTTCCACTCTTGTGTTTCAAAACAAATGTGTAACTCTATAAAAACTCAACCCATTTCAAATGCCTTTGATTAAACTTTCCTTGACTATTCAAATATTGCAAAGCTTAATGATCAGTATACAAAAAAAACTCCTTAGGAAGCAGATAGTGTCTCCACTTCTTCAATGCCTGAACTATAGCATAAAATTGCTGATCAAAAATATAATATTTTCTCTTGGCATCATTTAACTTCTCACTGAAATAGGCAACATGTTTACCTTCTTGGCTCATAACAGCTGCTATTGTAGTACCACTAGCATCACAGTCTACTTGAAACACCTTATTAAAATTTGGAAGTGCTAAAATAGGTTGTTTTGTAACTTTTTGTTTCAACAATTGAAAACTCTTTTCTGCCCCATTAGTCCACTTAAACTCTTTTCTATCCCCTCTCATTGTGTCAGTCAAGGGTCCACAAATACTACTAAAATTTCTAATAAACTTTTTGTAAAAGCTAGCTAGACCATGAAAAGATCTTACCTTAGTAGCACTCCTTAGGGTAGGCCATTCAAGAATAGCCTATACCTTCTCTGGGTCCATTTTTAGACCTTTTTCTAAAACTACAAATCCCAAATACACTAACTTTTTCTTCACAAAACTGCACATCTTCAAATTAATCAACAATTTCTCTTCTGTCAAGTTCTCAAACATGCTATGAATATGCATCATATGCTCCTCCAATGTTTTACTAAAGATCAAAATGTCATCTAGGTAAACAGTGACAAACTTACCTAGAAACTCCTTTTGAACCTCGTTCATGAGCTACATTAAAGTGCTCAGTGCATTGATTAGCCCAAAATGCATGAATACCCACTCATATAGTCCTTCTTTTGTCTTGAAGGCTATCTTGCATTCATCTCCTTTCCTGATCTAAATCTGATGATATCCACTCTTCAGATCTATCTTTGAGAAATACACAGCTCCACTCAAACAGTCCATAATATCATCCATCCTTGGCAATGGAAACCTATACTTGATTGTGATCTTGTTTATTGCTATGGAATCTGTACACATCCTCCACTTCTTTGGTGCTAATACCACTGGTACAGCATAGGGACTCAGACTCTCATGGATCAATCCTTTTTGCAACAACTCATGTACTTGTCTGTTCAATTTCTCACTTTTTGCAGGTGTCATTCTGTGTGCTGCCTTATTTGAAAAACTCACTCTTGGGATCAAGTCCATCTGATGAATGATCTTCCTAATTGGTGGTAATCCATTAGCCACATTATTGGATATAATATTCTGAACCTCATTCAACAAAACTATAACTTCTACAGGAACATCTTCTAGTTCCTCTTTACTAGCTTTTGGAATTAAAGCAAAACATACATGCTCATGCCTCATACCTTCTAGGAATTTTCTTCCATCAAAAAAAATTATTCTTGCACTATCACATACCTTTTCTTCAGTGTCATTCAATGGCTTTAGCTTATGTCACACTCCATCCTTTGTTAGGAAATAGGTATTCACATGACCATCATGTACATTGCATCTATCAAATATCCATAGTCTACCCAACAACATATGACATACATCCCTAAATATGATATCACATAGTAGCTCATCATGGTATCCGCCAATCTTGAACTTCACTAGGCATTGGTCATTGACTATGACCTTTTGGTCATCCTATGCTTAGGCAATCCGATATGGATGTGGGTATTTCTATCTCTTGAGTTTCAACTTTTTCACCATCTCTTCTAACACCAAATTGTCAGTGCTTCCACTATCAATAATCACATCACAACACTTACCCTCACACTTGCACTTGGTGCAAAATAGGCTCCTCCTTTATTCAGGTTCATTCTCACTACTCAACATGAATCTTCTATTAATCATCATTTCTCCTCTTTCAACATCTTCAAAATTTGATGATATGGCATCTTTATCTACATGTGCAACTCTGGCTTGGCCTTCATTTCTCCTATCTGTTCTACCTTGGCACTGAGGACATTCAAATGCCTTATGACCTTCTTCTCCATAGTGAAAACATTTTCCACGGAAGCCTCCTCTTCCAGATCCTTGTCCTCTTCCTCTTCCTCTCTGGTCTCTATTATTCTGATCCTAGAAATGATTGGAATTATTTTCTCACTGATTCTGAGTGCTACTGGCCTCATCCTTCTTTTTCAGATCTTCATTTCTGGCTCCATATGACCATCCACCAGATCTTCCACCATAACCTCTTCTATTTTTTCTGCTCTCAAACTTCTTGTTCAACTTTTCCTCTACTTTTAGGGCAAACTGGTATGCCTCTTCAATACTATTCATTCAAACCAAATTCAACTCCTCTTGAATGCTCAGCCTTAACCCAGTAAGGTATCAAGTAACTTTCTCCTTATCAGCTTTGGCATGGCTTGTTCTAATGAGGATTCGATAGAACTCCTGTATATACTCTCGAACAGATTTTCCTGCTTGCTTCAAACTTTGCATCTTCTTCAGTAGGTCAAACTCATAATCAACAGGAATGAACTATCACTTCAATTTATCCACCATCCGATCCCATCTTGTGATTTTATCTTTTCCTCTTTGATTTCTCTCCAATTGGATCTCCCGCCACCAGATCTTCGCATGACCCTTAAGTCTGGCCTTCGCAAATTTGACCATATCAAGATCCTTGACATCTTCATACTTGAAATATTCTTCACATTCATTCATCTAGTCGATCAATTCTTCTATATTAAAATTTATTGAAAATGTAGGAACCTCAATCTTAGGTCTTTTCCCAATCTTGGAAATGGCTCAGAAAAGCCTTTCTTCCTCTTGATTCAAAATTTTAACTTCTGCTTCTTGATCATCATTTCTTTCTTCAGCTTCATCCTCACTTTCGTCTCTGACATTAAGATTCATTCCTCTGCAAATCTCTTCTTGCAATGCTCACACTTGTCTCTAGAGCTCTCTTACCTTAGTTGTCACAACACCATCTCTTCCACCACATTCTCTTCATGGAGGCATTTTCGTGCTTATCTCTGAAATCCTAACCATGGTCCTAGTGCAAATTGCCTTATAATCGATGATCTATTTGCATAGAAACCCTAACCCATGGTCCTGGTGCAAATTGCCTCATAATTGGTGATCTACTTATACACTCAGGAACTCCTACTATGATACCACTTGATGAAGGGTGCTCTCTTTAATACCATAAACACATAATAGAAACAAAGAAACAACAACAATTTGCAAGAACAAAAAATGGGCTTTTTATTATCTCCACAAGTGTGGAATTAGAAATTTCAGAATTACAATATGAAAAGTCACATGGACATTCCCTTACAATATTCTGTCAGACAAAGCCTTGAATCATTACCCAGATCTACCCAGAACTATCCTACACACCACTACGAGCCTTCTTTATATAGACAATTTCCACTGCCCGAGAAGGTTCCAGAATTTTAGCCCATAGGGCCAACCAAACTTAGAATTATTTTATTTTTAAAATTTATTACATCAAAGTCAGCTCAAAATAACTTTTAAAACCCAAACATAAATTTTGAAGGAAAATTATTTTTTACCATTTCAGGTGACACAACTTCCAAAGACCAAAGTTATCGCCAGCTGACCTGATTGACTATTATGACCCCATTTTGGAAAGGCCACGAAGCGCTCTACAGGATTGACTTGTGCAAGTGCCCATCACCCAAATTTTTGACCTCATCCGGGGCCTCTAAAGCCTTAAAAATTGAGTTCAAAGTTTCTGTACCCTGCTTCCAATACCAAAAATCTTCAATATCTCCAAAGCTAGACTTGATCTGTCAATGAAACTTTACTGGCAGGCTGATACGACGGAGATGAACCTCCACATGTGAAATTAGAACATTTCAAGATTGTATGACCAACTTACTAAAAATAGCAAGTTTCCATAAATAGCATCTCTATACAAGATAGCCCTTATTGAATACAAAAACATAAATATATATATATTTTTTGGTGATGCAAGATTACTCTTACACCTAGGATGCTCCTGCATCAGACACCTGGGGTAATTTGAGAAGTGACCCTATCATGACTCAGGTGTGTAGAGGAAAACCAAGATGGTTAACCTCCTCCTTTGTCAGCCATGATGAATCTTCAACACATCATCCTTTCCACTTGATCAGATAATCTTCATATGTCCTGTTCCTTGTGCTTCTACCAACTCGAGTATCCAATATGTCCTCAATCTCCTTGGTATCTGAACTAGTTGTTGGAATACTCCACTGTGCTGCTGTGATGTCATCTTCAACACCTCCCTCATGATACTCTATCAAATCTAAAATGTTAAACACTGGTGAAATATGAAGCTCAGTAGGCAATTCTACCTCATAAGCATTTCTTGAATCATGCTTCTTCAGTATCTTACATGGTCCAAACTTCTTCATTTTCAGCTTGTTATATATATCAACTAAAAACTGCTCCTTCTGCAAATGAACTATGAATTCATCCCCAACCTAAAATTCTTTATGCCTCCTTTTCTGATCTACCTTAGCCTTATAATGTGTATTCATTTTGGTAATGTGCTTCCTCACTTCCTCATGGATGTTCTTCAAGTGTTTTGCAAAATCTTCAGCTTCAGCACTACTTATTTCTCCTTTATCTATCTGTCTCAATTCAGATGCATTTCTTGGACTACTTCCATATAAAATCTGGAATGGTGATTTACCAGTGCTCCTGTTAATAGAATTATTATATGCAAATTCCACCTATGGTAAAATCAAATCCCATCCCATTGGCTTATCTCCAACCAAACATCTCAACAAATTTACCAAACTCCTATTCACCACCTCTATCTATCCATCAGTCTGTGGATGATGTGATGAACTAAACTTCAAATCTGTCTTCAACTTCTTCCACAATGTACACTAGAAATATCCAAACTTAGTTTCCTGATCTAAATCTATGGTGTTTGGTAAACCATGTAGTCTCACCACTTCTCTGAAAAACAATTCTGCTACACGAACAACATCATTAGTCTTCTTGCAAGGAATGAAATGTGTCATCTTCAAAAATAAATCAACCACCACAAAGATTGAATCATGTCCTCCCTGAGTCCTCGGTAAATGAAGAACAAAGTCCATACTGATATCCTCCCAAGGCTTCTCTGGTATAGGTAAGGGTTGATACAACCCTATATTTTACTTCAATCTTTTTTCCATCTAACATACTCTGCAACTTTGTAGAAACTTCTTGACATCTTGCTGCAACTATGGCCAATAATAATTCTCACTAACCAAAGCAAGGTTTTTATCATGACCAAAATGTCCAGCCAATCCTCCACTATGCTTCTCCTTGATGAGATTCTCCCTCATAGAACTTCATGGAATACACAACTGACTCTCTTTGAATATCATATCATCATAGATGATGAAATCCAACTGTTTTCTCCTATCTAGAGTAACAGGTTCTGCGCAAGCTTTCCAAGCTTCACCAAAATCAGGATCCTTTGGATACAAATTTTTGAGTTCGTTGAACCCAACCACTTCAATCTGCATCTTTGACAATAATAGCTGCCTTCTGCTAAGAGCATCTGCAACCCTGTTAGATTTTCCACTCCTGTGTTCTAAAACAAATGTGTAACTCTGTAAAAACTCAACCCATTTCAAATGTCTTTGATTCAACTTTTCTTGACTATTCAAATATTACAAAGCTTGATGATCAGTATACAAAACAAACTTCTTAGGAAGTATATAGTGTCTCCACTTCTTCTATGACTGAACTATAGCATAAAATTGCTGATCATAAACATAATATTTTATCTTGGCATCATTTAACTTCTCACTGAAATAGGCAACAGGTTTACCTTCTTGGCTCATAACAGCTCCTATTGTAGTACCACTAGCATCACAGTCTACTTGAAACACCTTATTAAAATTTGGAAGTGCTAAAATAGGTTGTTCTGTAACTTTTTGTTTCAACAATTGAAAACTCTTTTCTGCCCCGTTAGTCCACTTAAACTCTTTTCTATCCCTTCTCATTGTTTCAGTCAAGGGTCCACAAATACTACTAAAATTTCTAATAAACTTTCTATAAAAGCTAACTAGACCATGAAAAGATCTTACCTCAGTAGCACTCCTTGGGGTAGGCCATTCAAGGATAGCCTATACCTTCTCTGGGTTCATTTTTAGACCTTCTGCTGAAACTACAAATCCCAAATACACTTACTCTTTATTCACAAAACTGCACTTCTTCAAATTAATCAACAATTTCTCTTCTCTTAGCTTCTCAAACATGCTACATATATGCATCATATGCTCCTCCAATGTCTTACTAAAGATGAAAATGTCACCTAGGTAAACAATGACAAACTTACCCAGAAACTCCTTTAGAACTTTGTTCATGAGCCACATGGAAGTGCTCGGTGCATTGATTAGCCCAAAAGGCATGACTAACCACTCATATAGTCCTTCCTTTGTCTTGAAGGTAGTCTTCCATTCTTCTCCTTCCCTGATCCGAATCTGACGATATCCACTCTTTAGATCTATCTTTGAGAAATACATAGCTGCACTCAAACGGTCCATAATATCATCCATCCTTGGCAATGGAAACCTGTACTTGATTGTGTTCTTGTTGTGAGCAAGGCTATCTGTATCTATTTTGAAAGGCTCAAATCAGTTAAATGTTAAGTTCTAATTTAGCATCATATCAATTCAAAATAAGAACATCTAAGCTAAGCCACCTCAGATTGAGCCTAAACAGGTGCACCCAAGCACTGTTTGATTTGCTCATATAAAAGAAATGTGGGTATGCTCTTAGAGCACTTGGAGCATCTTCCTAATGTAGATTTGAAGGATTTAAGTTTCATGAAAACCCCATATATGGCACAATATTGGGTAGAACACCCAAAATTGCCCTTAAAGCTTCAAGAACTTAAGATTATGCAACTAATATGATTAAGTAGATTTTTAAGCTCAAAATAGATGTGATATGATGCATAAACAAGAATCAAACTAAGTTAATCCATTAGTTCTATATTAAGATGAGCTAAAAGTGCTTGAAAATAAGCTAAATTAGAATGATTATGCTAAATCTAGAGTTGAATTAGCATGATAACAATGCTTGAAATAAAAGGTGAATGGGTATTTGGCTCTTAGAAATGAGGAGTATTTATAGGCTTTTGGAAAGGTTTGGGTTAGGAGGATAGGTTATAGTTTGGGGTAAGGTTAGAGTTTGAGTCAAGGGGATAAGGATGAAGATTTTCTAGAAGAGTCTAGGCTTTGGATGAGGATAAAGACTTTCTAGAAAAGTCTAGGCTTTCTAGGGATGAAAAAAATTTAGGAAATAAATAAATTTTTATTTATTTCAAGGGTTTTAGGTTTGAGAAGATATTTATTAAAAATAAATTTAATAAATATGAGGATTAATATTTAATCTTAATTAAATATCTTGAGTTGGGATTAGGGTTGGAAAATGATGGGATTAGCCTTTAATTGAAATAAAAGAAGGATTAGAAGATTCTAGAAGAGGTTAGTGCTCTTTAAGAATTTGGCAAGGTTTTGGGCAAAAAATAAATAAATTATTTATTTTGAGATTTTTGGGTCAATTTATTAATTAAATAATTAATAAATATGAAAATGGTGTTTAAATAAGATTTAAATATTTTTGGGAGGGATTTCTTAATTAAATATTTTTAATTAAGATAAAGGGATTTAATGACATAAAAATAAATAAATTAATTAAATAATTAATTAATTAATAAATGATGTCATCAGGAATTTTTTAGAAAATAAAAATACTTTATTTTTAAAATTTTTTTTAGGTGTCTACATTTTGCCCCTCTTTGATGCAATGCCGCAAGTGGCATGGTGTCAAAGACAAGAAAATAAGATGCCCAAAGATAGAATTTTGAGGAATAAGAGGTTGTGCCCCCTCGAGAAAATAATGCAAGGAGTAAACGTTGTAGAATTTTTATTGAAAGGAAACATGAAGAAAGAAGAAAGGAAGAAGGGAGGATAAATAACCAAGCTTCCAAGAGCAAAGATGGGTGAATGCTAGATGAGATGGAATGCAGAATGCAAAATGCAGCTACCTGAAAATGCGAGATGCAAGATTAATCTATATGATGCAAGATGGGGGATTTCAGGAGGTCTAGGTGCAAATGTGGAGAGCATAACCAATTTTAATATAGCAATGCTAGAGACTTGCTAAGGATACTGGGATCATGAGGCCTTGTCACCAGCATTGCAGAGGACTAATGCTAAAAAGACACGCAGGGTTGCCCTAGCATCACACATGAACCCAAGAGGAAACATGGTGGAAATGATGCGGGAGAAACCACAAGCAAATGATATTTGCCAAGTGCACCATGTATCCCAGAAGGTCACATGTGAACCGTGCAAGGGTCACATATGACTGACTCATAGGCAGAATCAAAAGAGCAAAAGACCTTGCCCTAGATTGTCCTCATTCGTAGCGCACCATGATATAAAAGATCATGGTGACTTTGAGTAGAGAACAACGAGAAGCTGTAAAAGATTAACAAGATCTAAAGGACAAAATCCAAGACCAAAATGACAACTCCAAAAAGACATCCTTTTCCAAGGAGAGAGATTTGATGTGACTGAATTGATTGATGGTGGGAAGATTGGTCTGAACCTATGGAAGGATGCATCGACATGGACCTGGTGTGATTGGTGGAAGATTAGGTTTGACAAGAGGAAGGATACATCCTCAAGGACCTGCTGATTGATGAGAGGATGAGTGTTATTGTTCGCTGACAAATGATGAAGTCAAAGAATAATCACAATGATCAAGAATAGTTGACCATTGATGTTGCTGAAGTACAAGGCTAGGGAGGACAAGAGTTCTGATCAAATGCTACTACAGGACTGACAAGGACTATGTACAACAAAAAGAGATGATATGTACAATGGAAAGGAAAAGAAATTTACAATGGCTATGTACAGAAGCTGAGGATTAGGATGTACAAAGAACTTGGGGATGAAGCTGAATCTCCAAAGATATGCAAGATGATGCCCCAGTTGGGTTGGAAGGCCAACATGGACTAGTGATGGATGATGTGTCCTGAAATGACACATATTTGGGAAGGACATATCCCAATGATGATGATTAGATTGAGATCAAGGTTTGCTACGAGACTAAGGATGTGATTTGATCGGTTGGCTTGATCTTGGATGTTGGATTTTGGATAGCTAGAGGATATGGAGACGATTGGAAGATTTCTAGAAGACTGCTAGGAATGTTTGGATAGGGATGAATGGCATTGGATTGAAATGAGGTTAGCCTATAGCTAGATACTAATGATAAGGGAAGATGCCAGGTGATGGAAAGATGGAGGAAATGCTTAGGATGAAGATGATGGAACTGCTAGGAGATTTGGATGGAGGAAGATTTGGATTTGGATGGAAGAACACTTGAGGATTGGATAGTGGAAGATTTGGGGAGATTGGATGGTGGATTTTCTTGAGGATTTGGAAAGAGAAATGCTTGGGGAGATTGGATGGTGGATTTACTTGAGGATTGGAAGATGGAAGATTTTGGATGAAAGATAGTCTCCAAGGAATATGTTACCAAGGAAAAAGATGCCCCCTACTTAGGATAGTTCATTCATTCAGAGGCAGTAGGATGGGGTATGATTGGACAGAAGATATGCTGACAAGAGGATGAGGAAGGTAGATGGAAGCTAGGACGAATGGATTGGATAGAGGATATGTAGTTGAAAGGTGTGATGGATGCCAAGAAGGTGCCCAAAAACATGTATACCTAGTAGTCGTTGTTTTGTCATCAAGATCCAAAGGAGGATGAAGGAGGTGAGAGACAAATGGGATGGAGGAGATGTTGGATAAGAGGTGATAGAAGGGAATGGCCCCCAGTTGCAGAAAGGAATTGGGGGGAGGCCTATGCATGATGCCTGTTTGCCAGGTTTTCACCATGGTACTTGTCCAAGGTGCTTGAATTGCCAAGTTTTCACCATAGGACAAATGTTTTTCTTTTTCTTTTTTCTTTTTTTTCTTTTTTGATACTTTTCTCTTGATTTTTTTGCAATTTTTATGGATTTTCTGATTTTCTGCTAACTTTGTGCTGATCTTTCACTGATATTCTGATTGATTTCTGACTTGTTGTTGATTCTCTAATTTGGTACTACCTTCTGATTTGATGCTAACCTTCTGTTTGATGTTTCACTGATATTCTGATGTTGTTGCTGACTTTTTTTTGCTGATCTTCTGATTTTCTTGGATGTTGGTACAGCTTCACTAGGATGGATGGATTTATGCAAAAGCACCGATTGGATGGGGTAGATGGGATATATGGTGGTAGAAAGTGTTTGGATGGAAGGATGGAAAGTGATCATGATAGGGGGATGTTGTCAGGATCAACATTGGCACATGTTGCGGGGGAGATGGATGAAGTTGATGGGATACGAAAGACAGATGTGGAAATGATGGAGGATTTGTGCTAGGAGATCTTGTAACATAGGGATCCAAGATGGATTTAGGAGATGGAGGAGGAAACTGAGTAGTTGGTGGATTAGCAACTTCAGATGCTAGTGTGGATATTTATGTTAGATGCATTACATCTTTTTGCTTTGGGATCCATATCATTTTTGTTTTAGCTTTGGTGGGCCTTTGTGACCATTGGTATGCATCAGATTTTGATTTTTCTTTGCTGGGCCTTTGTGACCATTTAGATGCATTTGATTTAGCTATTGCTTTGCTAAGCCTTTGTGGCCATTGGGATGCATTGGATTGCTTGAGTGGATTTTGCTTTGGTTGACCATGTCATTTAGGCTGGACATGGAAATCTTTGAATTTTTGTGGATATTTCCATTTATGCATATTTGATATGGCATCCAAATTGCAAGGAGCATTGGAATGAATATGAGGAGATGTGTGGGATGGCGAAAATGTGGATGGGGAGATGAATGGATATTGGTAGATAGGAGATATGGGCATGTGCCTTTGTTGATCCTGACTAGGGATGTTTGGATTTTGGATGAGGGATTGAGTAGGATAAGATGGGGGATGATATTTTGGGATGTAAGGTCCCAAAATGGATTTGGTATGTAGAGGATATATGATGGAAGATTTTGGGACATAGGGACCCAAAATGGATTTAGAGGATGAAGGAGGAATGTGAAAGGTTGTCTTGGGCTGTAATGATAGAGGAGGGGGGATAGCATTGAATGTTTTGGGAGATGTGATGGTGGGTTTGGAAGGATGCTTGAATTTAGCTTTAGCTGTACCAACATTTTTGGAGAAAGCACCTTCGTCAGATGTGTGACCAATTCTGCATGTTTTTGGATGTTTCTTATCCTGAATGGGCTCTAGATTTCGTTGTTCATGAGCACCTAGGCCTTTTCCTTGATAATTCCATTTCTTGAGCATTTTATCCAAACAAGGATATTTTTGACTTGGGGAATATGATAAACATCCAATTTCTAGTTCCCTGATGGAAGATATGAAATTGATTTCTTCTACTTCAAGCAGACTGCCTTTGACAAATGTAAGTGGTCCAAGTGGATAGAGTGATGGTAGTGGGACAGTTTGGATTGGAAGATCCTCAAGAGGAGAGGATAGGATAGTGGGATTTTGACTGGGATTGGGGGATAGTAATGGATCTTCAGATGGAGAAACTAGGATGATAGGATCTTGGATTGGAGGAATTGGGATTTTAGGATTTTGGATTGGGGGTGATGGAAGCAATAGAACATGTGATGGGGGAAGTGAAGGGATTGGATCTTGATTTTCTTCTGCGAGCATTTCAACATGCTTTTGGACAATATCTTGACATGGTAGATTTTGTGTGGATAGAGTGATGGGGGATGTATGGATGGACTCTTCAGATGGAATGAATGGAAGGCTAGGAGATTCTACAATTGTGATGGTAGGAAGAAGGGTGAATTCATGAGGCTCATTAGATATGCTTTGGATGATGCTAGGAGGAGGTGATGTTGGTGGGGATTGGATGGAGACTTCAGATGGAAGGGACTCTATGATGCTAGGAGATGGAAGAGGATCAATGAGTGGGATGTATGGAAGATTGATAACAGATGGGAGTGATGGATGGGCCTCTTTAATGATGGCTTCACATGAAGGATTGAAATGGCTTGGATCTTCAATTTTAGGAGTGGGATTTGTTATTGGCTTCCTTGTGAAACTCCTTGGAGACTTTCATGGTGAAGAAGGATTGGAATGTGGAGGAGATGGGGAGCTAGGATAGTCCTCATGTGAAGATGGGATGGATGAAGGGGAACCTGCTTGAGGGGATGATGGTGCAAACGAGGAGCTAGAGCATGGTGGGTTTGGATAGTTCACATAGGTAGGTTTAGAGGAAGCTTGTGAACTTGATGGACTATTTGGTGAGGTAGGAATGATGGATTGAGGTACGAGATATGAAGCAGATTGAAGGGTGCATTCTTTTTGTGGGAGGGGATTTATAGAAACATGGGTTTGAATGGAGGATAGTGGGTTGAGCTAGGATGGTGGATTGGGAAAAAGGATTGGAAGACTTGGTTTTTGGTTTTGAAAGGGTTTTGAAGGATAAGTAGATGGAGGGTTTGGATAAAGAATTTGAAGACTAGGATTTTGGATTTGAGAATGATTTGGAGGATGAGTGGATGGATTTTTTAGATAAGGGAAGTAGCGTGAAGTGTTTCTATGGGATGATGGTGATTGGGATATGACCATAGTAGGAGATGGAGGTATGAAGGATGCATATGGAGGATGTGTAGGTTTAAGATAGGGATAAGTTGTGGATGGATAAGATAATGGATTTGCCTTGCTGAGGACATGAAAGGGAGTGCTAGTGGATAAGTGTGAAGGCATGATATGGTATTTTGGAGGAATGATTGAATGCTGAAAGATGTTTGGGGCAAGCTTGCTAGGATTTTCAAAGTATTTATCGTGATCTAAAAGGCTTTTATCATCATTGGGATAGGATGGAGTGGGAGAAGATACATAATCACCAAACTCATCATAATAGTTTTGAGACATGCTGAGTGGCAGATGAGTTGGATAAGGATGAAGGATGAAGATGGATTGGAGGACTAAGACTCAGATTGGGATGACTGATAGAATCAGACTTGGATTGGATTTGGCTCAAGATTGGAAGAAGAATGACTCTAGAGGAAGACAGACAAGGGGATGGGGGATGACCAAGATGACACTACTAACCTAAGATAGGAGGAAAGGAAGATAAGACTGGATTGAATATGACTGGAAGACCATGATTTGAGATTCTGAAAGCTTTGGACATTTTCTAGATTTTGGGAGGATTTGGACTGACATGGCTATTTCTGAGTATCTTTGAACCAAGTTGTAGATCAGTTTGATGTTTTTCCAATGGCAAAGGATAAATTTTAACAAATATTTTCAGATAAGCAATCTTTGCAAGGGACAAAGAAACCTTGTGGGATACAAACAAGATAACTGACTCTAAATTTGAAAAAGCTTTGAAAAGTGTATGTTCCAACAATGTTTTCATGAAGTATTTGACTATCAAGCACTTCAAGAAGATCTACCTAAGGAAGGTGAGTATCAAAATCACTTGTCCATAGCTTGGTACCCCCTAGAAGGGAATACAAATGGTGAGTAATCTTGAGGTGACCCGGTAAACCCCTTGGAATCGGTCCTTGCACAAGGATTTTGATACTTTCAGATGTAGATAGGGTAGCCTGTATTTTATTAGGTTTTTAATAGTTCCATGGAGTCTCCATACCCAGTTATGCTGACCACTCGTGACTCACTTAAGAGCCTAGCCAACAATGCTGGGGGAGGAATATTTACCATCCCCAATCACTGTATTTGGCACGAATGCTCATGGATTAGGAGATATAAGTGAGTAATTTTTGCCTTCACTTTATTTATATACCGGCTGGGGGGGATACTAGTTTGAGGTCATTCTCCAGAGAGGAAGCACTTTTCTCCCTAGACAGGCCTCGCTAAAAGTAAAACAAGTGAACTTGTCCAAGTTCAAATGTTCTACGTTGCTTACTTTAACAAGGATTTACAGAAAAAGTAAAGCTCCTAGATGCACATCAAGCAAGTTGTTTCTTTTTCCCAAATTGATTAAATGATGTTTGAATTTGAACAATTGAAGACACAAGTGTTTAGGCTTTGATTTGTTCTTTTTCCAAAAGACTTTTGAGCATTTGCAGTTGCTTTGACTTGGGCATTCAAGATTGAATTATCGTGTTGATTTAGAACTTTGAAGTGCTTTGTTTTATCCTTAAGGCATTCAAGATTGAATTTGCGATTTTCTTGTATTAAAAAGGATGGAATAGAGATGTTTGTTCTTTTAATGCATTCAAGATTGGGTTTGATTTTCAAATGGACAATGACGCTTTAAGACTTTAAGTTCTTTCCCTTAGTTTCATTCAAGATTTGTTGGCTCCATTTTAGACTTCAAAACAAAGTTTCCTAGATTTAGTTTGATGCGTGAAATTTGAGAAAGAAGGCATTCGAGATTTTTCCAAAATGAAGTTAGTTTTCAATAAAAACAAAGTTTTTAGGAACTTTTGCATGCACTTTTAGGATTGATTTTGAATGTTTTTAGAAATGAGATGCAAATTTGAGGTTCTCTCTCTTTTTTTTTTTTAAAGTATCCAAAACTTGAAATATTCTTAATTTTTGCATGAATGCATCTAAAACCTTGATGTTGCAAGGATGCAAATGTTTTGATTGATTTTTCTTGTTTGTTAGAACAAATTTTGCAAATTTTAATCCTTAACGCATTCAAGAATGATTTGGGGGTTCATTTTAAGCACTAAAACAAGGTGTGTATGATTTTGCTTCCTTATGGATTTTTTTGAGAAAAAAAAATGGCCAAGATCCGACAAGAAGAAGAAGAAGAAGAAGTAGATAGAATAGAAGAAGAATAAAGACAAGAAGAGGAAGAAGAATTTGAAGTGCTCCGTCCACCTCTAAGCTTGAAAAATCTGAAAACACTCCAAAATGCATCAGAATGTTTGCAAAGAACCCGTGAAGTGGGTCCCACCGAGTGTGCCAGAATGTGAGCAAGGCTATCTGTATCTATTTTGAAAGGCTCAAATCAGTCAAACGTTAAGTTCTAATCTAGCATCATATCAATTCAAAATAAGAACATCTAAGCTAAGCCACCTCAGATTGAGCCTAAACAGGTGCACCCAAGCACTGTTTGATTTGCTCATATAAAAAGAATATGGGTATGCTCTCAAAGCAACTAGATCATCTTCCTAATGTAGATTTGGAGGATTTAAGTTTCATGAAAACCCCATATATGACACAATATTGGGTAGAAGACCCAAAATTGCCCCTAAGGCTTCAAGAACTCAAGATTATGCAACTAATATGATTAAGTAGATTTTTAAGCCCAAAATAGATGTGATATGATGCATAAAAAAGAATCAAACTAAGTTAATCCATTAGTTTTATATTAAGATGAGCTAAAAGTGCTTGAAAATAAGCTAAATTAGAATGATTATGCTAAATCTAGAGCTAAATTAGCATGATAACAATGCTTGAAATAAAAGGTGAATGGGTATTTTGCTCTTAGAAATGAGGAGTATTTATAGGCTTTTGGAAAGGTTTGGGTTAGGAGGATAGGTTAGAGTTTGGGGTAAGGTTAGAGTTTGAGTCAAGGGGATAAGGATGAAGACTTTCTAGAAGAGTCTAGGCTTTGGATGAGGATAAAGACTTTCTAGAAAAGTCTAGGCTTTCTAGGGATAAAAGAAATTTAGGAAATAAATAAAGTTTTATTTATTTCAAGGGTTTTAGGTTTGAGAAGATAGTTATTAAAAATAAATTTAATAAATAGGAGGATTAATATTTAATATTAATTAAATATCTTAAGTAGGGATTAGGGTTAGGAAATGATGGGATTAGCCTTTAATTAAAATAAAAGAAGGATTAGAAGATTCTAGAAGAGGTTAGTGGTCTTTAGGAATTTGGCAAGGTTTTGGGCAATAAATAAATAAATTATTTATTTTGGGATTTTTGGGTCAATTTATTAATTAAATAATTAATAAATAGGGAAAAGGTGTTTAAATAAGATTTAAAATTTTTTGGGAGGGATTTCTTAATTAAATATTTTTAATTAAGATAAAGGGATTTAATGATATAATAATAAATAAATTAATTAATAAATGATGATGTCATCAGGAATTTTTTAGAAAATAAAAATACTTTATTTTCTAAAGGATTTTTAGGTGTCTACACTTGTTTATTGCTATGGAATCTGTACACATCCTCCACTTCTTTGGTGCTAATACCGCTTGTATAGCACATGGACTCAGACTCTCACGGATCAATCTTTTTTGCAACAACTCATGTACTTGTCTATTCAATTCCTCACTTTCTATAGGTGTCATTCTGTGTGCTACCTTATTTGGCAAACTCGCTCCTAGGATCAAGTCCATCTGATGACTGATCTTTGTTACTGGTGGTAATCCATCAGGCACATTATCAGATATAATATCCTGAAACTCATTCAACAAATCTACAACTTCTACAGGAACATCTTCTACTTCCTCTTTACCAGCTTTTGGAATTAAAGCAAAACATACATGCTCATGCCTCATATCTTCTAGGAATTTTCTTCCATCAACAAAAGTTATTCTTGCACTAGCACATACCTTTTCTTCTATTTCATTCAATGGCTTTAGCTTATGTCGCACTCCATCCTTTGTTAGGGCATAGGTATTCGCATGACCATCATGTACATCACATCTATCAATTTTCTATGGTCTACCCAACAACATATGACATACATCCATAAATATGATATCACATAGTACCTCATCATGGTATCCACCAATCTTGAACTTCACTAAGCATTGTTCATTGATAATGACGTTGTGGTCATCTTGTACCCAGGAAATCCAATATGGATGTGGGTGTTTTTGTCTCTTGAGCTTCAACTTTGTCACCATCTTTTCTGACACTAAATTGTCAGTGCTTCCACTATCAATAATCACATCACAACACTTACCCTCACACTTGCACTTGGTGCAAAATAGGCTCCTCCTTTGTTCAGGTTCATTCTCACCACTCAACATGACTCTTCTGTTAATCAACATTTCTCCTTTTTCAGCATCTTCAAAATTTGATGATTTAGCATCTTCATCTACATGTGCAACTCTGGCCTAGCCTTCATTTCTCCTATCTATTCTACCTTGGCACTGAGGACATTCAAATGCACTATGACCTTCTTCTCCACAGTGAAAACATGTTCCATAGAAGCCTCCTCTTCCTGATTCTTTTCCTCTTCCTCTTCCTCTTTGGTCTCTATTATTCTGATCTTGGAAATGATTGGAATTGTTTCCTCACCGATTCTGACTGCTACTAGCCTCATCCTTCTTTTTTGGATCTTCATTTCTACCTCCATATGTTGTCCACCAAATCTTCCACCACGACCTCTTCCATTTTGTCTACTCTCAAACTTCTTGTTTAGCTTTTCCTCTACTTTTAGGGCAAACTGGTATGCCTCTTCAATACTATTCATTCGAACTAGATTCAAGTCCTCTTGAATGCTCGACCTCAACCCATTAAGGTATCAGGAAAATTTCTCCTTATCAGCTTTTGCATGGCCTGTTCCGATGAGGATTCGATAGAACTCCTTTGTATACTCCCGAACATATCTTCCTGCTTGCTTAAAACTTTGCATCTTCTTCAGTAGGTCAAGCTCATAATCAACAAGAATGAACTGTTGCTTCAATTTATCCACCATCTGATTCCATCTTGTGATTTTATCTTTTCCTCTTCAATTTCTCTCCAATTGGATCTCCTGCCACTAGATCTTCACATGACCCTTCAGTCTAGCCTTCACAAATTTGACCCTATCAGGATCCTCAACATCTTCATACTCAAAATATTCTTCACATTCATTGATCCAGTCGATCAGTTCTTCTGGATTAAGATTTCTTGAAAATGTAGGAACCTCAATCTTAGGTCTTTTCCCAATCTTGGAAATGGCTCAGAAAAGCTTTTCTTCCTCTTGATTCAAAACTTCAACTTCTACTTCTTGATCATCATTTCCTTCTTCGGCTTCATCCTCACTTTCATCTCTGACATTAAGATTCATTTGTCTATGAATCTTTTCTTGAAATGCTCGCACTTGTCTCTAGAGCTCTCTTACCTCAAGTGTCACAACACCATTTCTTCCACCACATTCTCTTCGTGGAGGCATTTTAATGATTATCACTAAAATCCTAACCATGGTCCTGGTGCAAACTGCCTTACAATCGGTGATCTATTTGCATGGAAACCCTAATCCATGGTCCTGGTGCAAATTGCCTCATAATTGACAATCTGCTTACACACTCAGGAACTCCTGCTCTAATACCACTTGATGAAGGGTGCTCTCCTTAATACCATAAACACATAACAAAAATAGAGAAACAACAACAATTTGCAAGAAAAAAAATGGGCTTCTTATTATCTCCACAAGTGTGGAATTACAAATTTCAGAATTACAATATGCAAAGCCACATGGGCATTCCCTCACAATATTCTATAGGACAAAGCCTCAAATCATTACCTAGATCTACCCAGAATTCCCCTAGACAACACTACGGGCCTTCTTTATATAGGCAATTTCAACCACCTGAGAAGGTTCCAGAATTTTAGCCCATAGGGCCGACCAAACTTAGAATTATTTTATTTCTACAATTTATTACATCAAAGTTAGCTCAAAATAATTTTTGAAACCTGAACAAAAATTTTGAAGAAAAATTATTTTCCGCCATTTCAGGTGACCCAAATTTTTGACCTCATCCGGGGCCTCTAAAGCCTTCAAAATTGAGTTCAAAGTTTTTATACCTTGTTGCCAATACCAAAAATCTTCAATATCTCCAAAGCTAGACTTGATCTGTCAATGAAACTTTACTGGCTAGCTGATACAACTGAGATGAACCTCCACATGTGAAATTAGAACATTCCAAGATCGTATGACCAACATACTAAAAATAGCAAGTTTCCATAAATAGCAGCTCTACACAAGATAGCCCTTATTGAATACACAAACATAAATTTTTTTATTTTTTTTTGGTGATGCAAGATTGCTCTTACACCCAAGATGCTCCTGCATCAGACACCTAGGGTAATTTGAGAAGTGACGCTGTCACAACTTAGGTGTGAAGAGGAAAACCAAGACGGTTAACCTCCTCCTTTGTTAGCCATGATGAATCTTCAACATGTCATCCTTTCCACTTGACTAGATATTCTTCATATGTCTTGTTCCTTTTGCTTCTACCAACTCGACTATCCAATATGTCCTCAATCTCCTTGGTATTTGAACTAGTTGTTGGAATACTCCACTGTGCTACTGTGATGTCATCTTCAACACCTCCCTCATGATACTCTATCAAATCTAAAATGTTAAACACTGGTGAAATATTTAGCTTAGTAGACAATTCTACCTCATATGCATTTCCTGAATCATGCTTCTTCAATATCTTACATAGTCCAAACTTCTTCATTTTCAACTTGTTATATGTACCAACTTGAAACCGCTCCTTCTGCAAATGAACCATGACTTCATCCCCAACCTGAAATTCCTTATGCCTCCTTTTCTGATCTGCCTTAGCCTTATACTATGTATTCATTTTGGTAATGTGCTTCCTCACTTCCTCATGGATGTTCTTCAAGTATTTTGCAAAATCCTCAGCTTCAGCACTACTTATTTCTCCTTTATCTATCTGTCTCAATTCAGATGCATTTCTTGGACTACTTCCATATACAATCTGGAATGGTGATTTACCAGTGCTCATGTTAACAGAATTATTGTATGCAAATTCCACTTGTGGTAAAATCAAATCCCATCCCATTGGTTTATCTATATTCAAACATGTCAACAAATTTCCCAAACTCCTATTCACCACCTCTGTCTATCCATTAGTCTGTGGTTGATGTGATGATCTAAACTTCAAATCTATCTTCAACTTCTTCCATAATGTATGCTAGAAATATCCAACAAACTTATTGTCCTGATCTGAAACTATGATCTTTGGTAAACCATGTAGTCTCACCACTTCTCTGAAATTTTTTTGCTACATGAACAACATCATGAGTCTTCTTGCAGGGAATGAAATGTGCCATCTTTGAAAATCTATCAACCACCACAAAGATTGAATTATTTACTCACTGAGTCCTCAGTAAACCAAGAACAAAGTCCGTACTGATATCCTCCCATGGCTTCTCTAGTATAGGTAATGGCTGATACAACCTTGTATTTTGCTTCACTCCTTTTTCCATCTGACATACTCTACAACTCTGTATAAACTTCTTGACTTCTTTCTGCAACTGTGGCCAATAATAATTTTCACTAACCAAAGCAAGGGTTTTATCATGACCAAAATGTCTAGCCAATCCTCCACTATGCTTCTCCTTGATGAGATTCTCCCTCATAGAACTTCATGGAATACATAGCTAACTCCCTCTGAATAGCATATCATCTTGGATGATGAAATCTAGCCATTTCATCCTATCTAGACTAACAGGTTCTGCGCAAGCTTTCCAAGCTTCACCAAAATCAGGATCCTTTGGATACAAATTCTTGAGTTTGTTGAACCCAACCACTTCAATCTGCATCTCTGACAACAATAGCTGCTTTATGCTAAGAGCATCTGCAACCCTGTTAGACTTTCCACTCCTGCGTTTCAAAACAAATGTGTAACTCTGTAAAAACTCAACCCATTTCAAATGCTTTTGATTCAACTTTCCTTGACTATTCAAATATTGCAAAGCTTGATGATTAGTATACAAAAAAAACTCCTTAGGAAGTAGATAGTGTCTCCACTTCTTCAATGCCTGAACTATAGCATAAAATTGCTGATCATAAATAGAATATTTTCTCTTGGCATCATTTAACTTCTCACTAAAATAGGCAACAAGTTTACCTTCTTGGCTCATAATAGCTCCTATTGTAGTACCACTAGCATCACAGTCTACTTGAAACACCTCATTAAAATCTAGAAGTGCTAAAATAGGTTGTTTTGTAACTTTTTGTTTCAACAATTGAAAACTCTTTTCTGCCCCATTAGTCCACTTAAACTCTTTTCTATCCCCTCTCATTGTTTCAGTCAAGGGTCCACAAATACTACTAAAATTTTTGATAAAATTTTTGTAAAAGCTAACTAGACCATGAAAAGATCTTACCTCAGTAGCACTCCTTGGGGTAGGCCATTCAAGGATAGCCTGTACCTTCTCTGGGTCCTTTTTTAAACCTTTTGCTGAAACTACAAATCACAAATACGCTAACTCTTTATTCACAAAACTGCACTTCTTCAAATTAATCAATAATTTCTCTTCTCTCAAGTTCTCAAACACACTATGAATATGCATCATATGCTCCTCCAATGTCTTACTAAAGATCAAAATATTTTCTAGGTACACAATGACAAACTTACCTAGAAACTCCTTTAGAACCTCATTCATGAGCCACATGAAAGTGCCCGGTGCATTGGTTAGCCCAAAAGGCATGACTAACCACTCATATAGTCCTTCCTTTGTCTTGAAGGTGGTCTTCCATTCATCTCCTTCCTTGATTTGAATCTGATGACATCCACTCTTCAGATCTATCTTTGAGAAGAACACAGCTCCACTCAAACAGTCCATAATATCATCCATCCTTGGCAATGGAAACCTGTACTTGATTGTGATCTTATTTATTGCTATGGAATCTATACACATCCTCTACTTCTTTAATGCTAATACCATTGGTACAACATAGGGACTTAAACTCTCACATATCAATCCTTTCTGCAACAACTCATGTACTTGTCTATTCAATTCTTCACTTTTTGTAGGTGTCATTTTGTGTGCTACCTTATTCGGAAAACTCGCTCTTGGGATCAAGTCCATCTGATGAATGATCTTCCTGATTGGTGGTAATCCATCAGGCACATTATCAGATATAATATCCTGAAACTCATTCAACAAATTTGCAACTTCTACAGGAACATCTTCTACTTCCTCTTTACCAGCTTTTGGAATTAAAGCAAAACATACATGCTCATGCCTCATACCTTCTAGGAATTTTCTTCCATCAACAAAAGTTATTCTTGCACTACCACATACCTTTTCTTCTATGTCATTCAATGGCTTTAGCTTATGTCGCACTCCATCCTTTGTTAGGGAATAGGTATTCACATGACCATCATGTACAACACATCTATCAAACTACCATGGTCTACCTGACAACATATGACATACATCCATAGATATGATATCACACAGTACCTCATCATGGTATTTGCAAATATTGAACTTCACTAGGCATTGTTCATTGAGTATGACCTTGTGGTCATCCTATACCCAGGCAATCCGATGTGGATGTGGGTGTTTTTGTCTCTTGAGCTTCAACTTTTTCACCATCTCTTCTGACACCAAATTGTTAGTGCTTCCACTATTAATAATCACATCACAACACTTACCCTCACACTTGCACTTGGTGTGAAACAGGCTCCTCCTTTGTTTAGCTTCATTCTCACCACTCAACATGAATCTTTTGTTAATCAGTGTTTCTCCTCTTTCAGCGTCTTCAGAATTTGATGATCTGACATCTTCATCTACATGTGCAACTTTGGCTTGGCTTTCATTTCTCCTGTCTGCTCTGCCTTGGTGCTGAGGAAATTTAAATGCTCTATGACCTTCTTCTCCATAGTGAAAATGTGTTCCATGGAAGCCTCCTCTTCTAGATCCTTGTCCTCTTCCTCTTCCTCTCTGGTCTCTATTATTCTAATCTTGGAAATGATTGGAATTGTTTCCTCACTGATTCTGACTGCTACTAGCCTCATACTTCTTTTTCAGATCTTCATTTCTACCTCCATATGACCATCCACCAGATCTTCCACCACAACCTCTTCCATTTTGTCTGCTCTCAAACTTCTTGTTCAACTTTTCCTCTACTTTTAGGGCAAACTGGTATGCCTCTTCAATACTATTCATTTGAACCAAATTCAACTCCTCCCGAATGCTCAACCTCAACCCATTAAGGTATCAGGCAACTTTCTCCTTATCAGCTTTTGCATGGCCTGTTCTGATGAGGATTCGATAGAAATCCTCTGTATACTCTTGAATAGATCTTCCTTCTTGCTTCAAACTTTGCATCTTCTTCAGTAGGTCAAGCTCATAATCAATAGGAATGAACTGTCTCTTCAATTTATCCACCATCCGATCCCATCTTGTGATTTTATCTTTTCCTCTTCGATTTCTCTCCAATTGGATCTCCAACCACCAGATCTTCGCATGACCCTTAAGTCTAGCCTTCACAAATTTGACCCTATCAGGATCCTTGACATCTTCATACTTGAAATATTCTTCACATTCATTGCTCCAGTCGATCAATTCTTCTGGATTAAGATTTCTTGAAAATGTAGGAACCTCAATCTTAGGTCTTTTCCCAATCTTGAAAATGGCTCAGAAAAGCCTGTCTTCCTCTTGATTCAAAACTTCAACTTCTGCTTCTTGATCATTATTTCCTTCTTTGGCTTCATCCTCACTTTCATCTCTGACATTAAGATTCATTCCTCTATGAATCTCTTCTTGCAATGCTTGCACTTGTCTCTAGAGCTCTCTTACCTTAGGTGTCACAACATGAGTTCTTCCACCACGTTCTTTTTAAGGAGGCATTCTCATGCTCATTGCTGAAATCCTAACCATGATCCTAGTGAAAACTGCCTCACATTCGGTGATCTTCTTATACACTTAGGAACTCCTGCTCTGATACCACTTGATGAAGGGTGCTCTCCTTAATACTATAAACACAACAGAAATAGAGAAACAACAACAATTTTCTAGAACAAAAAATGGGCTTTTTATTATCTCCACAAGTGTGGAATTACAAATTTTAGAATTACAATATGCAAAGCCACATGGGCATTCCCTTACAATATTCTGTAGGACAAAGCCTCGAATCATTACCTAGATCTACCCAGAATTTCCCTAGACAACACTACAAGCCTTCTTTATATAGGCAATTTCTACCACCTAAGAAGGTTCCAAAATTTTAGCCCACAGGGCCGACCAAACTTAGAATTATTTTATTTTTACAATTTATTACATTAAACTCAGCTCAAAATAACTTTTGAAACCCAAATAGAAATTTTGAAGGAAAATTATTTTCTACCATTTCAGGTGACCCAACTTTCGAAGACCATAAGTTATCGCCAACTGACCTGATTGACTATTATAACCCCATTCCAGAAAGGCCATGAAGCGCTCTACAAGGTTGACTTGTGCAAGTGCCCGTCACCCAAATTTTTGACCTCATTTGGGGCCTCTAAAGCCTTCAAAACTGAGTTCAAAGTTTCTGTACCTTGTTGCCAATACTAGAAATCTTCAATATCTCCAAAGCTAGATTTGATTTGTCAATGAAACTTTACTGGCAGGCTGATACGACCGAGATGAACCTCCACATGTGAAATCAGAACATTCTGAGATCGTATGACCAACTTACTAAAAATAGCAAGTTTCCATAAATAGCATCTCTACGTAAGATAGCCCTTATTGAATACAAAAATATAATTTTTTTTTTTTGGTGATGCAAGATTGCTCTTACACCCAGGATGCTCCTGCATCATTTCTCTTGTCCAAGGAAGATCTCTCCCTCTTTCTACCACAAATATAACCCTAGAAAGTAGTGCATCAACCCCATGTCCTTCATCTGAAACTTATACCCATTCAAGGATCCTGTGGACATAGGCCCACACACATATGAGTGTACAAGATCTAAAACCCATTCAGATCTACTATCACTACTTAGAAAATTAGTCTCATCATATTTCCCAAGAGTACAATCCATTCATACCTCATGATTTCCTATCTTCATCTCAAACATTGGTGGGCATAGCTACAAAAGAAACTGAAGACAAAAATCTATTTTTAAAATTTTTTTTCTTCTGAAATCCATGTCACAAACCTTGGCTTCAAATTTAGAGTTTAGATCTTTGATACCATGTTAATTTATTATAACCCAACTATAGATTAATTGCACAATAAATTTATAAAATAGAAGCTCTATATGATTTATAACAATCAATACTCTAGATTAATTAACAACAAAGAATAGTGGAAGCAAAAATAAATAACAAAAGCCAATTACAAAAGGATAATAACACAAATATATCTAGGAAACCATAGTGTGGGGAAAAACTAAAAATGTCAGATCTTGTACTTAGCCTAACAACCAACTTTCTCTTCTCAATCCTATTCAAGTTTGCTACATCAATCTTACATATATAGAGCCCAATTGCTTTACTTAGCTTGCAAGAAAATAATCTTTGCTTGCTTTCTTTGGTTTTAAATCGTATTTAAAATCACTCTTGATTTATTCAACCTCACAAACTTAGAAATATTCTATTAAAGAATTGAAAAAAGTGAATTTTTTTCTAAATATCCAACTCAAGTTTGTTTAAAACAACTCCACTCCACCTTCCAAGTTAAGCAAAAGAATCAATAGTTGTAGATAGACAACTTTATTTTTCATTGAAAAATATTGTAACAATAAAAAATAGCCATACTATGGAAAACCTTTAGTTGGTTGGTTTCAAAATTAGATCTATAAGAACAAAACAATTTATGTTAAAATTCCACATTATATTGAAGATAATTTTCCCATTACTTTTGGTATATTTAATAATATGATGCTTGAGGTTTCCTATAGTAGAGGACAACAAGTATTTTTTCTATTGAATAGGTGCTCAATGTCCTACTAAGATATTTTCAAAATAATAATATACGTAGACGTAGTCTCTAATTTTCATAGGATGGATCAAATAATATTAACTAGACAAAATGTTGAGATAATAACTTGTTTAAGAGCTCAAACTGTTGAAGAAAAATGGAACTTTGTGTTTATATGTGCATTGTATAGGCCTTCACTTTTTCTTCTCCACAAAATCCTAGCATATTAGATAGTAGCTTTTATTAAGGTGATATTTTTAACTTGGCCATTCAAAAACAATCATCACAGAGATGTCATGTGTTTCTTTGTCTTTTACAAATTATGGCTATATGTTGAAGATAATAGTTATAAGATAATCATTGCTTTGGACAATGTAAGGCACAATATTTTATGGTGAGAAATATTTTGTAAGCATTTGTTAACAAAAATTGAATAATGATTTCTAGGGTTCATTTATGCTCCTATGGGGTTGTGTATGCTTTGAGTGATATTAAGATGCAATACATAACTTCACTTTTTACATGTTAATAGGTGATAGTAAAGACTCGAGTAAAAAAATTGATTAATTATTCAAAAAATCATTATTTGACCTATAATTAGTCTAGATTTGACATGGAGGAATTGAGTAGTGAAGAAATAAACAAACCTATAATATCACATCAATTTAAGAAAATGTAAAAAATAAGATTTTGTCTAGCATTTGTGAATTTTATTGTGCAAAAAAAATAATGTATTTGTTCAACAAAATCTCGTAGAAAGATGAAATGGAGGGATTTAAAGAATATCTCCTAAAGAACCTAACCTTGGTGTGGCTATGTATCTTAAAATTGATATATTAGAAATCATTTCCTTCATTTCTATTAAATACTATCATAATTTAGAGCCCATCTCTTCTGATAGATTGCACCAACCATTATTTTTTGTATTCATTACATTTTTTTCACTAGATTTGCTTCTTTTTCTTGAGTGTGTGGATGTTTTATTATTTGTCTAGATATGTATCTAACTTCCAATGTGCACATTTTAATTTCAAAGAGAGAACTCATGTCATCTTCGTCAATAATAAGGGCACAACTTCATCAATGAACCACCCCTTTCACAATATATTTGAAAAAACATTTCTTCAAGAACTTAACTTTAGTATGATCAAACATAATCAATCATTACATCAAAAATCATTTTCCTCATTTTTATCCTTTAGAACACTCACCATTTGGATTTTTAAGAAAATCTATCTCAACCTTTCATTTACATAGGGTTATTATTTTTAGTAGTTTTTTTTAGCACAAATTTTCCTATTATTTCCCAAGGGTTCTAATGGGCTAGATAAGCACGTTGATAAATTTTCATTATAGGATCATGTCTAGTTTTGAATATGTTAAAGTTTCTATTTTAAAAAATCATTGAGAAACTTTTTACATTCAATTTTAGATATTTTAGAGGCACTCCTAAAATGAAAAATAATGTGGGTAAATAGTGTAGTGGTCTAGAAGGTGATAAAGGATGTTGTAAAATTTCTAATGCTTCAAATAATTCATCAATTAGGGGACACCCAATTCAAAATTTATAGCCTCTAAAAGTAGGGTCTCCCAAAATAGGAAATGTGAAAAATTGTTGAACACATAAATGAGCTATACATGGGAATTACAAGTGTTGGTGTGTGTATTGACACATCATAGGGCATCTATGGTTGGAGATAAGATGGACACCACTTTATGTTGGAAATATTCAGGAATTAACCGAGTTACTGAGAGGGGAGGGGTGAATCAGTAACTCCAAATTTTCTTTCAATTTAACATGTAATTTACTTTTAACCTTTGCATACAGAAAGCATGAAACTTAAATGCATTTACAATAATGACACATAGATTTGGTTACCCAGAAACCTTCCAAAAAGAAAGTAAAACTAGGGTGGGGATGAAACCCACAAAGCTTTAATACTGCAGAATAAAGTTGGCCGGTTAAGGCTTACAATTTGATCACTTCTGATGATCTGCCCTGTTAGGAGCAATAAGGATTGCTAAATCCACCCTGTTAAAGGATTTACAAAACATACAATGAAGTATGCACTCGGTAAAGAGATTTTACAAAAGACTGTTAAGTCTACCCGGTTAAAGGATTTAGTACTGATTCACCTGTTAGGATGAAACAGTAGATCTCTTGCTTTGCAGCTGGATTGCTGATTGAGATTCACTGATGTACTGATCACCTTCTGTGATGAATTTGTCTTTGCTGTTCCTTATACTGCTGAAGCCCTTTGTAATTTGCTTATCTCTGCCTTTCTTTCTTTTTCACATATATGCTTCTTACATTTTTTTTGACAATTTTACAACATTGTTTATATACAAGTCTTAAACAATTAATTACAATTACAATTACAAAGTCAGCTTGACAAATAAACATAAGTGCTACTAAGTCGGCCCAAGTATGGTTACACGGTTCCTGCAAACTAACTCGGTGACTTTCTGATACTCGACGTCTACTGCATTACTCGGCATCGTCATGCACTCGGTAGAAGTGAAGGCACGGTTCATACTGATCACTCGGTAGGTTTTGAACTCGGTAAATACTGGTGACTCGGTAGACATGATGTTACTCAGTTTACACTGTCCTATTCAGTTTGTACTAACTTGCTCAGTTTGCACTATCTACTCGGTTTGCACTGTCTGCTCGGTTTGCACCCAGAATGCAAATAAGTGTTGTCACTAGTGGCAATTCTGCTTAATGCCAACAATCTCCCCCTTTGGCATTAGTGACAAAAACACTTATTGGCCAAAACTTATATACATGAATCATGCTGAGTTTTATTTTGATTTTTCAAAATTTGTCTTTGTTGTAGAGCTTTATACATTGTCTCCCCCTTTCAATGTGCTAACTGTTTCTATACAAATCTTCTTCTATACATATATCTCCCTCTATACATATCTCCCCCTTTTTGACGATAATGCCAAAGGTGTATATACAAGTTATTTACAGAGAGAATCCAAAATTTGATAGAAAATCAGAATGTACCTTCATTATTAGTGCTAGGGTTCTGTCCCAACTTTCTTACAGAATCTTACATGTTTGGATTGCAATTTGGACTTCTGCAGAGAGTTCAATCATGTGATCTGCTATAGAGAACTGATTGTCATGAATCAATGTTTTGGAATGTTCAATGTGCTTATAGATTGTATTCATGATGGGAAGGATCAAGTGTTGGATGTCTAGCAGTGTGGACCGGATCCTTGTGTCTTCTTTCAGTAGATCAGACTGCATGTTTGATAGGTGTGAGATTTTCATGTGATGAGCAGAGCTTGAACTTGGTTCAAGTTGCAGCTTCTGTATGCTAATCTTCATATCCTCATCCATTTTATTCATTTTATCCTTAACATCCTTTGTGAACTCGGCAATATTGCACAATCTGGCCAAAAGAGAGGTAGCATTCAAATAGATAGATTCAATGTTTGACAAAACTGAAGACAATTCTACTTGGTTAATAGCTATGTGCTGAGCAATGTGCTCAAGCACTTTATTGTTGAATCTCTTCTTGGCTCTTTCAACTAACTTTTCTGTCCCAGATGAATCCTCATTGTATTTATTAACTGCTTCTTCTAATTGTAGCAAAATATGTTGGGAGGAATCTACTTTAATACCTAATGCATCAGACAAAATGTCCTTAGCATCCTTGATGATTTGATATTCCTTGTCTCTCTCCTCTTTAAGCTTCTTTTGTTTTTCTTTCCTTTGGAGGATCTCACCTATATTTTGCATTTGGTCCACTGATAGATTTGCAAAATCCAATGTTGGAATCTCTATCTCTTCATCTAAGTCTATATCCTCTACTACATTCTTACCCAAAAATTTTATACTCGGTAGAGCCTTAGGCTTATCTGTACTTAAAGCCTTGGTAGTAGTGACAGTAGATATAGTAGGGCTAGCTATAGAGACTGGTATACTTTCTACTAGAGAGCTTAAAATATTTACACTTGAAGATTCAAAAACTGGAAAACTTACTGCTGGAAAACTTGATGATGCCGGAGACTACAACTCGGTAGAAGAAATGATAGTTGCTTCTGTTGTTGCTAAAGATGATTGGACAAATGTTGAAGTTGTCACAACCATGCTTGAAGGTGTCTCCGGGCTGGATGTATAAACTTTTACTGGAGAGGTAGGAAGGGATGCAATGACTTCTGCTGCTATCCTCACAGTATCATCTACCTCAGTGTCTTCTTCTTGTTCATCACTGTCATCTTCAATATCTTTTATTATTACTATTTCAATACTCGGTTGGTGAAGGTGGTATATGTTCTTCCATGTGACATTTGCAGCCTTCACAACCGATTCAATATTGTTGATCAAAATCAAACAAGTATTGAACTTTAATGTCATCTTACTTTCATTTTCTTTTAATGCCTTCTTTACTTCATCATTTTTCAAGCTCGGCATTAACTGTCTCAGGGTTTGATCAAATATTTCTATCACAGTTTTCTTTGCATTGCTCCATCTCATTTTTATTGGATTTAATAGAACTGCTGGAACTTGTGGGGCTATTTCTTCAGGAGAGTATTTCCACTGTCCCATCTTTTCAATAACAGCATCTTCTATTTCCTTATGTTCTATTTCTGATCTGGTTTCATATTTAAAGGATTTTATGTTACTTACTCCAGATCCTGATCTGTCTCTAAAGAGTTTGATCTTTTCTTGAAAGTTTAGAGGAGGCCTTTTGAATACTATGTCTTTATCTGCCTTGTCTGCCTTGCCTTTTGCATTTCTCCTTGTAAATACAGCAGTGGGAGGCTTAGGTGCCTTAGTGATGAATACCTTTCCTTTCTTCTTTGCAGGTTCTAGTTCCTCTGTTTTCTCATCCTTTTCCTCTTCTTCTTCATCTTTTTCTTCTTTGTCCTCGGTTATCATTTGCATTTTGGCTATCCTCTTCTTTCCTTTGTTTACCGCCTGTGGAAGCTTTATGCTTAGTTCAATTCTCACCTTAGCTTCATCATATGTTCCAAAATATGGAGCTTTGGGATTGACAGGCTGATTAAGAAGAGCTTCAATGATATTCTTGGTTTCATCAATATTTACCTCATAAGGAAGAGGTTTTACATATACAGTCCTCGGTTTAGCTGCTTGAATATATACATTATCACAATCCACCATAAAAAAAATGTCATCCTTGTAATCTTCCACCAGCTTCTGTGGAATCCAGAATCTGTCATTCATTTTCTCTTTGAAAGACTCAAAATAATTATTCATGATGCTTTCAAAATTTTCACCCATTTCTGAGATGTATTCATTTATTTCATAAAGGGCTGGCACATCTTTTCTCCATACAACTTTTCCTTTAGAAGGGAAGAATTTCTGAACATAGAAGAATAAACAGACCAATAAGGATCCAAACTTACATGGATTGTTTTTGGAAGTTTGAATGCTTTTCATGTTTTTGTTAAACTGCTTTAACAATAAGTCTGCTAGGTCAAATGTTAAGTTATTCTTGACCACTTTGTATGCTAGGTCAATAGCTTCATAGGAGACACTATTCTGTCGACTAGAACTATAAATCTTATGGGTAATGATGTGTGTACCAAACTTTAGTTCAGCATCGGTAATGCTGCTAACTTTCATGCCTCTATCATCCCACTCGGCTAGGGTTTTCTTCTCTAGTTCCGTCCGACCTAGGGTTTTGGTAGTTTTTGCTTTGTTCAACATGGGAAGACTGGTGATTTGATGAATCATCTTCTTTGTGATCTCTATGGGTTTCTCAAGCCAAATCTTGCCATCATGTACACGGCTGAGAATGTATCTAACCCATTTATCTCGAAAGTTTTGAGGTAGATGTGCAATGTGAACTAAACCTTTATCTTCCAGATGTTTGTGCTCGGGTTTCAAAATACCATCCACACACAGTTCTTCATGCACAGTATCTAATTCTAGGTTCGCCATTTCATGAATTGAATAGTTGAAATGATTGCGGATATCGTTAATAAGTAGTACCTTAGGAGGAATCTGAGATTGAGCTCCGTTCGGATCTAGGGCTGCTGCAATTACGGGCACGATCTTGAAATCTGGTGCTTTCCATTCCCCTTGGACTAACATATCAGATCCTTTCTTTGCTGAAGTGCTAGATGATGCCATGGTAGCTCACAGAAAATTCCTTTCGCAAAAGTGTTGAATCGCTGGGTTGCTCTTGAAATTTTCTGCTCTCAAAGTGCTAAAGGTTCGCGGTGAAGAATGAGTTCAATTACTTGCTTTTTGTTCATAACTCTGTCATTAATGCTTAGTACAAATTAGGGTATGAATTTTGACAGACTGTCACCCACTAAGAATTAATTTCTCGGTAAAGACTTCGCAACTCGGTGAACTTGAGAATTCATATTGCTCCGACCTTGCTCGGTAAAGACGGGTACCGACCTTGCTCGGTGAAGACTGATACCGACCTCCTTGTGATCTTACTGCATCTTGTATGCTGATTTAGATCTTTCTTTTAATTCGGTTCTGGAACTGCTTGAGATTGGTCTATGAGAATACAGTTCCAGTGCTTTCTTGGAAATTTAGTTTGAGTCGGTAGAGCCATCCATTCCATTACTTGGACTGGATTGCTTGGTAGATTTAGGAATCCATTTTTGTCTCACCTGTTTCCTGACCTTAGTTGCTTCATTTTTCTTTCCATCTTCAACTTCACTAGCATTCATGCAGTTTTTGGCTATGTGACCGAGTTTAGTGCATTTTAAGCATCTTACGGTAGTATCTCTTTTCCTTAGATGATGTTTTATGCAATTCATGCCAATGTGTCCATATTCTCCACAGTAATGACATCTACACCAGGTGTTGTAGTCCCATCCAAACATTGCTTTCATAAATTGTTCTGCTGGATTAAATGTCTTGGATCTGCACTCGGATGCCTTGTGACCTTGTTTGTTGCATTTGTGACAATTACCTCTGAATCTTGGTTTTTCCCTGCATTCATTTGCTTTGTGACCAGGTTGATTGCAGCTGTAACATTTTCCATTGAATTTTTCTTTTTTATTGTTCCAACATTTATTTGAAGTATGTCCTATTTTACCACAGTGATTACAAGTAGGTTTTTGATTTCTTTGAGTACCTTGCTTAGAAGATTCGCCTTCTCCTTTGTATCCAAGTCCTGCTTTTCCTTTTTGCCTATGAAGATTTCACTCATACAGCTGATTCAAGTCTTCTTGACTTTTCAGCATTCCTTCATTGATTTGTTTTTCAGCATTTAGGTCATCCACCAATCTTAGATTGATTTCCTTTTCAGATCTTAGTTCTTCTCTTGTGCTTTCTATTTCTGATCTTAGATTTAGAATTTCCTCATTTGTATGAGAGATCTGATTAATTAGGTTTTCTAGCTGAAGGGTTTTATTTTGGACTTCAATGTTCCTTCCGTCTAATTCATCTTTCAACTTTTTTCTTTGTTCCAAGATCTCACAGAATCTTGTAGAGTGTAGCTCTTGTTCTCTTTTTAATTTTCTCACTTCTTCCTGCAGAGACCCATTCTTTTCTAGGAGTTCTTTGACAACATTGTTTGCTTCATCTGAGTTATTTGAGGGAAAAAGATCTTCAATCTTTTCTTCAATGTAATTCTGATCATTCATCTGATTTGCAAGTTCCTTCCTTCTTCTTAGGGATTGGGAAAGATGTTCTTTTGCTTCCTTGAGTTTAGCTATGGCCATTTCCAGATCTAGCTTTTCATTTTCAATCACCTTGTTCAGTTTGAATACCTCCATTGTCCTGGATCTTTGCTCAAGCTAGTTAAGCTTTATCTTGAGAACCAATGCTGCTCTGATACCAATTGTTGGAAATATTCAGGAATTAACCGAGTTACTGAGAGGGGAGGGGTGAATCAATAACTCCAAATTTTCTTTCAATTTAACATGTAATTTACTTTTAACCTTTGCATACAGAAAGCATGAAACTTAAATGCATTTACAATAATGACACATAGATTTGGTTACCCAGAAACCTTCCAAAAAGAAAGTAAAACTGGGGTGGGGATGAAACCCACAAAGCTTTAATACTGCAGAATAAAGTTGGCCGGTTAAGGCTTACAATTTGATCACTTCTGATGATCTGCCTTGTTAGGAGCAATAAGGATTGCTAAATCCACCCTGTTAAAGGATTTACAAAACATACAATGAAGTATGCACTCGGTAAAGAGATTTTACAAAAGACTGTTAAGTCTACCCGGTTAAAGGATTTAGTACTGATTCACCTGTTAGGATGAAACAGTAGATCTCTTGCTTTGCAACTGGATTGCTGATTGAGATTCGTTGATGTACTGATCACCTTCTGTGATGAATTTGTCTTTGCTATTCCTTATACTGCTGAAGCCCTTTGTAATTCGCTTATCTCTGCCTTTCTTTCTTTTTCACATATATGCTTCTTACATTTTTTTTGACAATTTTACAACATTGTTTATATACAAGTCTTAAATAATTAATTACAATTACAATTACAAAGTCGGCTTGACAAATAAACATAAGTGCTACTAAGTCAGCCCAAGTATGGTTACACGGTTCCTGCAAACTAACTCGGTGACTTTCTGATACTCGGCGTCCATTGCATTACTCGGCATCATCATGCACTCGGTAGAAGTGAAGGCACGGTTCATACTGATCACTCGGTAGGTTTTGAACTTGGTAAATACTGGTGACTCGGTAGACATGATGTTACTCAGTTTACACTGTCCTGTTCGGTTTGTACTAACTTGCTCGGTTTGCACTGTCTGCTCGGTTTGCACTGTCTGCTCAGTTTGCACTGTCTACTCGGTTTGCACTGTCTGCTCAGTTTGCACTGTCTGCTCGGTTTGCACCCAGAATGCAAATAAGTGTTGTCACTAGTGGCAATTCTGCTTAATGCCAACACTTTATAAGTGGTTTTTATCCCATGGTTTTGTAATATTGTTTAACGGTTTCTTGTATTATATCTCCTATATAATAGGTGCATGAGATGGATGGTGTGTAAGAATCTTATAACTATATAGTTACCTCTAGATCTCTAGCTGGTGATACTCCTGAGAGAAGCTTGCTTTGCAAGTATATTGTAACTTTTTACTAATTTCTGAATAATATTTTGGGCAATTTTGAGTGTGATATTTTTCTCCCAAAATATTTTTTCCCATGTAAATCATTTTGTTGTGGTATGAAGGTTGTTTTATGTTATTTGTGTCAAGTTTCTATAACTATTATAAAGATGTGATTTTTTTTACATTATACTCTCCTCAAGATTATTGTAGGAAGTTATTCTACTACTTAATTTCCATACATATAGAATATATCTTATGAGATATTTCACTAATCCTATTCTAAAAAATTCACTCAAATCCATGTTAGCATCTTCATTTGTCTTTCTTAAGTCTACACATGTTTAATTATTGGTCTTTATATATCTCACATTTTCTATATTTATTTTTATAGAGGAGGAAAATCAAAACATTTTAAAGGGTGGTTAGGCCTCCAAGGACTTGATATCCTATTCCCCACTTGAAGAAACCTTTAGGGCCATACAAACATAAACATATTTTATTTGTAGAAGAATAATGTGGGTATGGGTTTGTAGTTAATGCTAATTAAAAATTTAAGTTATTTAGAAAATACAAGATAAATATATAGGTTATGAGAACTCTCTAGCCAACCCCATATGCTCTATGTCTAGGATGCATGTGTGGGTCATGTATGACAACATGATATTCAAACATACCTTTCAAATAAAGTACACAAATATATACTAAAAACTACAAAATAATAGGTATGTTGTTTAGGTATTCGAATAAAGTGTGATAAAACAAGAATGTAAACTTGAAGGAAAAGGAATAGAATAACAAAATAAGGAAGATGGATACTTAGAAAGGCCAGCCAATGAAGCCTTAAACATGTTCCATAGTCTCCTTCATTATACCTATGAAAATATGACAAACAAAGCAATGTTGGGGTGGCTATGACAAGAGATTTTCCATAGTCAAACCCTTATTTTGGTGTTTTCACCTCCACAAATAGCCAAATAGATATATATTTATCCAAAATATTAAATGATAAAAAAATAGATAAATGAATGATAATGATTAAGAATAGATATTCTAGATAGTGAAAATGAGATAAAGCAAGAAAGTAATAATTCCTTTCAATACTAGTACCTAAGAGCTTGTTGGAGTGAGGAAGAGTATATACCTCCTAAGATGGAAAACCTTCACTACAAGCAACAATAGAGATGAAATAAATTATAAAATGGAAGAAGCTTTACAATTGACTATTTGAGAGCTTGAAATACTAAATAGTAAGAGAATTAAGCCAATGTGGTTCACAATGGGGAGATATGGATGATGAGGCATTGTTGTGATGTTGATAGAATATGATGGGGTCTTAACACACTAGGAATTAGATAACTTGTAATGATCAAATGACCACCTCAGCCACAAATTTTAATAGGATGAATGCATGATGTGTGGATTTATTTCTAGAATTTACGTGTCCATGCATTATATGGGCTAGAGCATTGGGAAAATAAAGTGATTGTTGACGAAGAAGGTTGACAAAAGATGGAGATTTTACATTGTCATATATTTGGAAAAGAGGAGGTCTATGTGACATGATATTAATGTTAGGAATGAATGTTGAAGGCCTTGGCAATCATTCTATAGTAGTGGTTGTTGCATTCATGACTATGATTGTCATTGATGTCAACACTGTGATATTCTGGAGTTTAGCAAAAAAGTAGGCACAGTTTTGTTTTAAGCACATGTTATATTGCATATTGAGTTATGCATAGTTGATGGTATGTTCTTTGGTGTGTTATTATCCTATGGTTAAGAGTGCATAAAGAAATTCATTTATTCATGAAAGTTATAAGCATTTTGGTGGAAGCAGTATTCTGGCAGTATTCCTGTGTAGCGATTTTTGGTAATCGGAGGATATATCCTAACCGGGATGGAATCTAATTATATGTAGTTAAAGGGAAGTTTGAGACTCATTGGTGGTGATGTGGTTCATAGTGCAAACTTTGAGGTCACACGATTGGAAAGTTATTGTATCTAGAAGCCGATAGTTTTATGTAATTTTGATGTAGCGTGTTGAAATTATTATTTTGTATTTACATGCCGACTCATTTGTAATTATTTGAGTGTGGTATAAAGAAAGGAATGTTTTCCTTGTTATTGGATTATTGTAATAGTTGTGATATGAATTTGTGAAAGTTGTGATGCGAATGTATGCATGAAGTGAAGAAAAGAGCTAATTCAGTGATGAAGGAAGACTTGAGAAGTTCAGAGATCTGGATTTGTGATCTTGTGTAGCAGAGAGTGTAGTTTTGGCACAGTGGGAAGGAGGTAAAATATTTCATATTATTTTGTTGAATAATCCTAAGATCTATTGGACATTGAGTTCAGAGATCTTGCCTTGAAGCTGTTTGGGCAGTGGGTCCTTCTGTCTTCCATAACTCCTAACAGGGTTAAAATCTTTTAACAAGGATTCAAAATCTCCTAACAAAGATTCATATGTACTGAATGTATTTCATAAGACTCCTAACAAGGTCCATCCTCTAACAAGGAACTTTCATATTAGTGCATCATTTTGTGGGCATCATTCCCACTGGGGTTTACTCTTTGATCAAGAGGTTCCCTAGTTAACATATCTTGTGTTATTGTGTCATTGTGTATGATTATCTTTCTATGGTTGGTTACTGCATTAATTATATGGTTTGAAGTTGTTGAAGTTGATATTGAAATTAATGTTGATAAATGGTTTAATTATCAGATAACTAATTCACCCCCCCCCCCTCTCAGTTATCTTGGTGGTCTTTACTTTCTAACAATTAAATGGGGTGTAAATTAAAATATTAATTTTTTCCCCCACCTTACCAAAAATATAATAAAGGTGCTACAAGATAAAGTAGAACAAGGTTTATGAGAGTTAAATAACCAAGTGTGAAGGGTAACCAAAGTCTTATATATGTGTAGAGTTTACCCCGAGGAAGAGAATTGAGTCAAGACTTCATGAGATAAAGGAAAGGTGTATCATCATAATATGTTAGCTACAAAAAATGCGTTCAATGAAATGTGAAAAGTTAGATACAAAAATTGATCATAGATGAAAGACATTAATGAAAGATATTTAGAGATGTTCAAAGCCAATTATTATTACCAATACGTATGAGTCACAAGTTATATTATTCCAAGGACCATATGATCATGATATCAGAATTTGAGATGTTGTTATAGATGCTAGAGAAAATAGAAAATAGATCATAGAGAAAGTGTAGTAGTGTTGGCACCCATGCTAAGAAACATAGATATAAACAATCATGAGATAAAACATCTAATAAAAAAATAGACAAATAAGAGATCATGATATAAATAGAAATGAGGTCATGAGATAGATACATAGGCCCACTTGGAATGATTTGTGATGTATGGAGGGGAGAACAAGTAATTCTAAGGAGAAAATATGTCATGTCATGAAAAAATGTGATATATCCATGGAATTATACCTTGCAACAAATAGAACATGTCACACAAAATAGCAATACAAGATAGAAGGATTCAGTTATTCATGGTAAGCATAACTCATAGTTCAGAGACATCAATACATGTATTAGTTGCATATGAACTACTCATCATTTCCCCATATTTTTTGAATCATACACAAAAGAATATAATAAAAATTTGGGTTAACATGGAAGAAGGCCTTAATTCCCCTTATCCTTTGCATCATCCCCAAATGTCAAAAAATAATACACAACAAAAATAAGAATGATGATATAAATAGAAGAAATGTATGAAGAATATTATCCCATTTTTGAAATACCTATAGAGTAACTTAGATCCTTTAGGAGATAAAAAATATATAAAGATAAACATTGGGGATCACAAGAAAATAATCCATCACAAAATCAAATCTAAAAATATGAAGAAAAATGCTTTTACAATAATCTACTATTAGATCATCGACCTCCCAATATTGATCAAATAATGATAGATTATGAGCCTAGAAAGGTATGGATACCAAAGAAGTGTTGGACATGTAACCTATAGTGAGATCTATGGATGATATTTCTTCTATGATCATCCAATATCCTATGTAAGGAAAGAGTTAATGATCTCATAAAGATAGTTGAAAAAATTAGGATAGCCCCTAGAAAGTTAATTATACACTCCAAAGATGTGTGATATGACTCAACCAAAGGATCATCAATGGGAGATTCATTGTTATCCTCTAAAAATGGATAGTAAAAAACTATGTAAAATGTGGAACCTCCTTAAACAAAAGACCCATTGTAGATAAAGACAACACAATATTTCACTTCTTGTGGTGAAACTTAAGGGTAGGACCCTACTCAAAATTATGCTTAGGTGGACAAGGTTTAAACTTCACATTCATCATTGAAGTTCAAAGGAGCCCAATATATTTTCTACAATGATCAAGTAGAGAGGAAATGATATGATTAGATGGGGATACACTAGACATTACTTATGTATGCAAAATGTCTATGGGTTGAAAAAGGGAGGTATGATCAAGAGAGAGGTGATAATAGGTAGATCAATAAAGGGGGAATGAACACTTGATGTTAGAATAACTGAGAGGGGGGTGAATCAGTTAGATCAGTTATCCTACAGTCCCAAATAAAAAGATGTAACACTCAAATTAATTCCAATAAATTCTGGAGCTCGGTAACATAAACTATTAAACCGTCTGTGCCTTTTACTGATTAACAGTTAATTAACTCATTGTGATTATCAACCAAATCAAATATGTAGTATGTAAAGTATGAAAATAAAACAATCATCATAGAAACACATAACACAATGATTTAACATGGAAACCATACTAAGGGAAAAACCACTTGTGACCGGTAACCCAAAATAATTTTTACTCTTCTAAAGTGAGCTCGATGAAGAGCCAACCCTGTTAAAGGTTAAAAACACACTGTTAGGTGTGACCTTGTTAGAGGATTTAAGACTAACAGTTAAATTTCAACCAAAATTCACTATGGGGTCAATAAGATAACAATGCACATTCCTTGAATGACATAGGGGCATAACATAAGATGGTTAAGTCCACTTGGTTAGGAGATTTTCTGTATCAATGGTTAAACTAAAATAGTTGTTGATCTGATTACAATACAAATTAATTTGTAGATGTTCAGATCTATTCTAAGCCCATACAAATCCTCTGATCAATATTTCAATTCACTTCCTCAATTTACTTTTACTCAGTAATAGCTCTCTGACGCTCGGTACTTTTCTGCAGTTCAATTCTCCTTCAACTAGTTTGATCATACATGCATGAAACTGTATTCATGCGAAATCTCTACAGTCTTCTTTCTTCCGGCATAGTTTCAAAAATGAAACCTATATCTCTTAAATAGATCTAGATGAACTATTTTCATATCAACCATCATATTTTTCCACTTATCCTTCTTTGTTGATTTTGCCTCGTAAACCTTCCTCGAAAGTTATGTCAATAACACATTTCAATTCCATCCTTTAGATCTTCTCCGAATTTTGTCAACCATGGATCTCATTGTTGGATATTGATAATGCATGGGTGGTGATTGAGAAATTTAATATGTTTAATCACTATGTTACTGAATGGGCACTCATATTGTTGTCATTAGTGTTTTGTCACTGATGTCAACATATGCTTCTATGAAGGAACCAGACTGGTAATCACAGTGTACGGAAGATGTACAGAAGTTTCAGATGCTATGAAGTTAGATGAGAGTTTAGATGGATGTTGTGATCTTATATCTAAGATCACATCATTAATGGATGCATATTAAGGAAGATACAACTGTTTTGGTAAAGACTAGTCACTGGACTATGATAGTGAGAATTAACAGAGTTAGTCTCTGAGTTTTTGGTATAGATTTCAAAGGGATTGGATTCAAGGTATGCGATATTGAAGGATGATGGAAGAGGTACTGATGGATGTTCATTGGTTAGCGTAAGGTACATAATGATTGGTGACATCATCTGGGGCATGTGCTTTGGCGATGGCTTTTTCTGAAGCTCACTCAGGGAATGAAGCGTGTGTTTTATTTGACAAGCATAATTCAAGGATGTTGGTCCTTAATTGTTGTAATGTAATCATTGTAAAATTGTTTTAGATACCATATGTATCTTATCAAGGGCTTATGTAATTTTTTGTAATTAGGAAAGCCTTATGGGCCAACCTGATCTTAGCAAAATGTAATAAGGTATAAATGTAAGGTCTTTTCTTTGGAAAAGATATGGATGTGAGATAAGTGATATAAGGAGGTTGTGAAATTGTGTCTGTTGTATGTAGAGAAAAGGATTGTTGGTGGTCTTCATTGGAACTGATCAAGCAAAGACAGTTGCTAACAAACAATTCAAAAGATTGTGTATTTCTTCATATACACTTGTTGCAAACTAGTGAGTTCAGAAGGTGGACTTAACCTTCTTTGGGCAGTGAGCCTTGGGTAGTGAGCCCTCTTTGTTCTTGAATCCTAACAGGGTCTATCCTCTAATAAGGACTATGTACTATAATGTTTCAATAAGCTCCTAACAAGGCTATGTCTTCTAACAAGGATTACTAGACTCTCAGTACATCATTAGTGGGTGCTAATTCCCACTGGGGTTTTTACCTTTAACATGGTTTCCCCATAACCAAAATATTGTTTTATTGTGTTGGAATTCATTGTGTTCATTGGATTTGATATTGATAAGCTTAAAGTTTAAAGTTTAATATTCTATCATACAATTGATTCACCCCCCCTCTTAGTTGTATTGTGGACTGTTAATCCTAACAATTGGTATCAAAGCTTGTGGTCCTCAAAGAGAAATCTTAATAGCTTGAGGTGATCTTGGAAAATAGCATTCTATAGGAAGGATAGTCCTAAGTTTGATCCTGAAAACTTTGATAGTTGGAAAAACAAGATGCGAACACATTTCCTATGTTTGGGCATATACTACTAGATGATTGTGAAGAAGAAAGAAACTTTGAAGGCTGAGAATGAATTAGGGTCAGCTACCGATGATGAAAAGAAACTATTTTCATGCAACATGGTCATAAGAGAAGCATTGATTAGTGCACTATCTGAGGGTGAGTTTACTAAAATTAAAGATCTGGATTTGGCACATGATATTTGGAATAGACCAGAGGCACTCTATGAAGGAGACAAATATACCAAACAAGAAAAATTGAAGAATTGGAAGACAAAGATGGAGAAGCTACAAATGAATGAAGATGAAAGCATTAGAGCCTATGTTCAAAGGGTTACAGAAGCTGGAGTTGGAATCAAAAATTATGGAGGTACTTATGATGAAGAAGAAGTGATTGCAAAGATTCTCAGATCTCTAACTCCTACTTACAAATTCAAGGCAATGTCTATTCAAGAAACTATACCCTTGACTCCAAACTTTAGCAGAGAGATGTTGATTGCAAAGTTAACCACTTTTGAAGTTGCAGAATTAGGAGAAGCTACTCCTAAAGTTGAATATGTATTTAGGGCATCCACACACAAGAAATCATCTGCACTTCCGAGCACAAGCAAAGAAGACCTGAGAGAAGAGCTTGGTGAGTATGCTAAGGAATGGCGAAGATAATGGAAGAATAAAAGAAGATGGAAGAACTTGTTGCACTGATAGCTAGAAGAGAGAAAAGAGGTAAGGGAAAATTTGAAGGAAAATTACCTTTGAAATGTTTTTCATGCAATAAGGTAGGTCATTTTGCATCTAGATGTCCTACAAGAGTTCCTAAATACAAACCTGATTATGCAAAGATTATAAGAGATAAAGAATGTTATTATGCTAGTGAAGGAATCTCTGATGATGATGATTTAGACAATGAAGAGATTGGATTTGTTGCTATTAAAGATGAACCTGTTCATGAAGAAAAAGCCTTAGTATCTCATGTTGACAAGAAAACTAAATGGATAATTGACAGTGGATATTCTCATCACATGATTGGTGATAAGAATAAATTTGTTAAATTAGTAAATTATGATGGAGGTGTTGTAAGGTTTGGGGACAATCTCCCAAAATCCATCATAGGAGTAGGATCTATCACTCTGGATGGAAAGACAAATACAAACAATGTACTACTTGTTGAAGGACTGAAACATAACTTGTTGAGTGTTGGATAGTTGATGGATAAAAAATTTTAGTTAAGTTTTGTTAATGGTAAGTGCTTTATCAGAAGCAAGGAAGGAAAATTGGTTGCAACCAGTTCAAGATCTAGAGGTAATGTATTTGAACTAAACACATTTGGAGCCTCTTGTTTTGTTGTGAAGGTAGATGATAGTTGGTTATGGCATAGAAGATTTTGTCATGTTAACTTTGATAACATTGTGAAAGCAAGTATGGCTAATGTAGTAAGAGATCTGTTGAAGATTGTGAAACCTTCTAACACTGTATGCAAAGAATCTGTTATGGGAAAGCAAACTAAAAATACTCATAAAAGCAAAACATTTACATCAAAAGGAAAGTTGGATCTGGTACATATAGATCTATGTGGGCCTACAAGAATAAAGTCATACTATGGTGAAAGGTATTTCATACTCTTTGTTGATGACTTTTCTAGAATGATGTGGGTAACTTATTTGAGAGAGAAATCAGAAGCATTTGACAAATTCAAGTTGTTTAAAGAAAAGGTAGAGAATGAATCAAGAATGAAAATAAAGTGTTTAAGATTAGATAGAGGTGGAGAGTTTACGTTAGATTTATTCAATTCATATTGTGAAGAGCATGGAATAAAAAGACAAACATCTGCTCCTAGGACTCCACAAAAAAATGGGATAGCAGAGTGAAGAAACAAAACTGTACTTGATGCTACTAGGACAATGCTGATTGAAGGAAATGTATGTCATGTACATTGGAGAGAGGCTATTGGAACAATAGTGTACACATTAAACCAAATTCAGATCAGAGATGGCACAAGTAAGACTCCCTATGAACTATGGTTTGATCACACTCCTATTGTAAAATATTTCAGAATTTTTGGTAGCAAATGTTATATCAAGAGGGATGATGAGATAGGGAAAATTGATGCTAGAAGTGATGAAGGTATCCTCCTTGGTTACTCTGTTAAAAGAAAGACATACAAATGTTTCAATCTGAGATTAAGGAAGATGGTTGAAAGTAACAATGTAAGAATAGATGAGAAATTTTAGATACAAGAAAGAATGTATGACAACAGTCAGATATTAGAAGTGAAAGAAACCTCTACTGCTACCGAAGAAGAACTTGTTGAGGAAGAAAGTGAAAAAAAGGCTTGTAATGATACAAGCAAGACTACTAAAACTCCTAAAACTCCAAGGTATGTAAAAAATAATCAAATTATTTGCAATACCAGTCAGGGAGTACTAACTAGATCTAAAGTTAGAGAAGAAATTTGTTTAATTTCTCAAGTTGAGCGAAAAAATATAGATGAAGCCTTTAAAGATGAATCTTGGATAAATGCCATGAAAGAAGAATTGGATCAAATAAAGAAAAATAATACTTGGGGATTGGTTCCAAGAGCTAAAAATAAAAATGTTATAGGAACAAAATGGGTCTTTAGAAACAAAATGGATAAAGAAGGAATAGTTGTAAGGAACAAAGCAAGACTAGTGTGTAAAGGATACTCATAGCAAGAAGGCATATACTTTGAAGAAACATTTTCTCCTGTTGCTAGAATAGAGGCAATAAGATTATTCCTATCTTATGCTGCACACAAAAAATTCAAAGTGTATCAGATGGATGTTAAATCTGCATTTCTCAATGGAGATCTTGAAGAAGAAGTATACATAGAACAACCAGATGGATTTTCTTTATGCGAAGACAAAGACATGGTGTGCAAATTGAAGAAAGCCTTGTATGGGTTGAAGCAAGCTCCTAGGGCTTGGTATGCAAGGTTGGACAAGTATCTACTTGGACTTGGATTTAGAAAAGGTAATGCATATAGTAATTTGTATTTGAGAACTACTGAAGATGGAATCCTAATAGTAGAAGTATTTGTGGATGACATTATGTTTGGAGGTAATGATGATCAATGTAAGAAATTTGCTAAAGAAATGGAAAGTGAATTTGAAATGTCCATGATAGGGTGAAATGAAATTCTTCCTTGGACTACAAATAACTCATAATGAGAATGGTATTTTCATTTCTTAGACCAAGTATCTCAAAGAATTACTTAAGAAATTTGGTATGGAAGATTATAAACTGGTAGGAACACCTATGGTGACTGGAAACAAGCTAATAATTGATGATGAATCAAAATGTGTTTTTTAGACTTTGTATAGATCAATGGTTGGAGGGCTACAATATCTGACTCACACCAGACTAGATATTGCTAATGCTATTGGAATTGTTGCTAGATATCAGGCAGAACCCAAAGAGACTCATCTAGCTGCTGTTAAAAGGATACTGAGGTATCTCAGAGGAACCATAGACTATGGTTTATGGTATGATAGGAATGATAGCTTTGAACTTCATGCTTATACTAATGCTGATTGGGTAGGAAATTTTGATGACAGAAAAAGTACAAGTGGTGGTGCATTTTTCCTTGGGAAAAAGTTGGTTTCTTGGCTAAGTAAGAAACAAGATTGTATAGCACAATCTACTACTAAATCAGAATATGTTGCTGCTACTATAAATTGCAATTAAATTGTTTGGATGAAACAAATGCTGATAGACATTGGAATAAATTTTAATGAGCCTATGGTTATCCATTGTGATAACACCAGCACAGTAAACATGTCAAAGAATCTGGTGATGCACTCTAAAACTAAACAAATTTCTATCAAGTATCACTTCTTAAGAGACAAGGTGCCAGAAAAAGAAATCAAGCTTGAATATATCAGTACAAAAGAGAAGATTGTAGACATCTTTACAAAGCCACTACAAAAAGATACCTATGAATATCTGAGAGGTATGTTAGGGGTTCAGGCCCCTCCTAGTCAAAACTAAATGATGCAGAGATGCATCAGTCCACAAGTGCTTAGAGCCTCATCATTTTGTAGAATGGATGTAGGGATCTACTACTTAGGGGGAGTGATCATGGAAGAAAGTTTTTATGTTAAGGTAGTTGGCACCCTTTTCCATTGTTGTCAAATGGGGAGTGATGTTATGAGAAAATCCTCACTGTTTGGGGAGATTGTTTAGTTGAAGGACTTGTGGGTTGATACAACTTTGGGATAAGATTTTCCCATATGTTGACATCAATGCAAAAGGGGGAGATTGTTGGATATTGCTAATGCATGGGTGGTGATTGAGACATTTAATATTTTTAATCACTACATTACTAAATGGGCACTCATACTATTGTCATTTATGTTTTGTCATTGATGTCAACATATGCTTCTATGAAGGAACTAGACTGGTAATCACAATGTACAGAAGATGTACAGATGTTTTCGATGCTATGAAGTTAGATGAGAGTTTAGATGGATGTTGTGATCTTATATCTAAGATCACATCATTAATGGATGCATATTAAGGAAGATACAACTATTTTGGTAAAGATTGGTCACTGGACTGTGACAGTGAGAATTGAGAGAGTTAGTCTCTGAATTTTTGGTATAGATTTCATAGGGATTGGATTCAAGGTATGTGATCTTGAAGGATGATGGAAGAGGTACTGACAGATGTTTATTGGTCAGCACAAGGTATGAAATGATTGGTGACATCATCTAGGGTGTGTGCTTTGGCAATGGCTTATTCTGAAGCTGACTTAGGGAATGAAGCGTGTGTTTTGTTTGACAAGCATAATTCAAGGATGTCGGTCCTTAATTGTTGTAATTTAATCATTGTAAACTTGTTTTAGATACCATATGTATCTTAGCAAGGGCTTATGTAATTTTTTGTAATTAGGAAAGGCTTATGGGCCAACCCGATCTTAGCAAAATGTAATAAGGTATAAATCTAAGGTCTTTTCTTTGGAAAAGATATGGATGCAAGATAAGTGATATAAGGAGGTTGTGAACTTGTGTCTACTATATGTAGAGCAGAGGATTGTTGGTGGAATTCATTGGAACTAATCAAGCAAAGATAGTTGCTGGCAAACAGTTTAAAAGATTGTGTATTTCTTCATATACACTTGTTGCAAACTAGTGAGTTCAGAAGGTGGACTTAACCTTCTTTGGGCAGTGAGCCCTCTTTGTTCTTTACTCCTAACAGGGTCTATCCTCTAACAAGGAATATGTACTATAATGTTTCAATAAGCTCCTAACAGGGCTATATATTCTAACAAGGATTACTATACTCTCAGTACATCATTAGTGGGTGCTAATTCCCACTGGGGTTTTACCTTTAACAGGGTTTCCTTGTAACCAAAATATTGTGTTATTGTGTTGGCATTCATTGTGCTCATTGGATCTGATATTGATAAGCTTAAATTTTAAATTTTAATATTCTATCATATAACTAATTCACCCCCCCTCTCAGTTGTATTGTGGACTATTAATCCTAACACTTATAACAAACTTTATCCTCGATCTCGAAATCATAACAATTTCTAGCTCATCATTTTCTGTCGGCTAAACTAAGAATTTAATAATTTCATCCATACTCGGTTAAGAAAGAAATGCATTGGCGAATACAAGCTTGGTTAATAGTGTCACTCGGTATACACTCTACTAGCTCGGTGTATACTGAAATGCTTCATTTACCGACCACATTGCCTTGTGCAATTTTTCTTCCTTTTTCATAAAAGATTAATGCAACATAATCAAGTCAACAATATAAGATCATAGACTCATCAATAAGTTAACCAAATTATTCCTTATCCTCATCTATCATATCCATCTTTCTCCATGTAGATATCTCAGTTATTCATCTTTTCTGTCTCTTTACAAATGTTTAGATATTTGTAACTAACATGATAAGTACTGTCAAAACTAGTTGACATTAATGACAACATAATGAATGATTTAATTATCTTACATATCAATTCAGTAACTCGGTGATCTCTAATCACTGATCTTCAAGTCATTCAGGTATTCAATCGATTGTAGTTCATCAATCTCTCCCTTTGGCATTGATGGTAACATAAGAAAAATGAAAATATGCCATACTATTGGGATTAGGAGAGATAGCTACTAAGAGGGGAGGGGTGAATCAGTGGCTACTAAAACTTTCACTTGTAAAACCTTTCAGATCTATATTCATAAACTGTAATAACCGACCAAAATAACTTGAATATACTTGCATGTATCTGTCATCTAGTTAACTTAGTGAAATCAAACAACATGAGATCAACATGTAAAACACATAACACAACTATTTTGGTAATATAGAAACCCTTGTAAGAAGGTAAAAACTACAGTGGGGATGACACCCACAAATTCTTCACTACTGCAGATAGAAAAGTTTTGCCTATTAAGGCTACAAGTTTTGATCACTTCTGGTGATCTTACCCTATTAGGAGTAACATATCAGATCAGCTAGATCTACCTAGTTATAGGATTTTAACAACACTGATGTAGTGTGCACTCGGTTAAGAGATTTACAAAAGACTGTTAAGTCTACTCGGTTAGGAGATTTTATCAAAAAATCTATTACAATTGTCAGAAAGTAATAGGCAATTATCTGCTATATGAAAATTAAATTGTCTGATATAGATCTATAAGTGCTCATAAATATCACCTTAAATGTGATGAATCTCTACTTTGTTCTACTCAGTTTCCCTCTTTGATTCTACTTAATCTGATAATCTTGGTGCTCGGTTCTACTCTGCTTAACTGATAGACTTGAAGTTATTCAATTTCTTCAAGTGCTCCATGAATATATATTAGTTCAACAACCCAAAAATGATGTGAACATATAGAATATATAGTGTTCTATTTTTCCACTTTAACAAAAATTAGGTTACAAAGATAATCATAACCCTAAGATCTACGGTGCAAAATTAACCTAGATCAAATTTTACAAATAAGATAATCATTTCTTTTAATGAACATCTTTTACAATAAATTCTCCTTGATCTTGGTGAACCATTTTATGATCTATTGTTATCATTTGCATAGATGAATGTGCCATTTTAGATTACTATGCCATTTTCTATGATCCTCAGTAAACACTGTATAAATTGCTCGGTGTATACTATGATGCTTGGTGTTTACTGTCTGTCGGTGTCGATGTCTGCTGGTGCTCAATAAACTATGTAATGCTTGATGTAGAGGCTTTACCAACTACTCTTTCTTGCTCCCAGTTACCGACCAACTCAATATAAGTTATCAATTGATCTATTTGATAACCTTTGATACTAATGACAATCTTAAATTGTCAATAGAGATTAACAATCCCCCCCTTTTGCATTAGTATCAAAACTTTGAATGTATATAGACAAAATGTATATACTCCTTATATCCCCGCCATATACATTTACATATCAAAAATTTCTAAGTACCACAAAAGTACTCCCCCTCAATACATGCTCTCAGTAGTATGTAGTATACAAAGACTTATAACCTATTTGGCATATACATGTTTTCCCCCTTTTTGATAATAATGCGAAATACAAAGATATTTACAATATACTTACATCTTATCAAAAATTGATTGACGGGTTTTCTCCAAAGACTTCAAGAGGTTGTCCCACTCCTCTTTCAAGTTGGTGAGAGCAATGTGCTCTAGACCAACTTGGGCATGCATGTCAAAGATATTGTCCAACACCAAAATCTCAGGTGTGGTGATGAGTTGCACAACTTTGACAATGTGCGCTTCAAAAATGTTCAAGTGAAGAATGAGTTCTTTCTGTAACTCGGTAAATTGATCTATGATTTTCTCTTCTTGTCTCCTTAACTCTGCTATTAGCCGTCAGAGTTCCTATACTTGGTGAATGTGCTTTAGAAAAGAATCTGGCTCTGTGATAGCTACTTGTGTACTCAACTTAATTTTTGCTTCTAAACCTTTCATATTTTCACTAACTTCTACAGTGAAGGTGTCTAAAGTACAAAGCTTGATTAGCAATTGATAGATTATCTGGGTAATGGATTTTACCTCGGTAATGACCTCAGATAATTTCACCTTCTTTAGTGCCACTTCTTGGCTGATCCTATCTACCAATTTGTTTTGAATTCTGGACTCTGTCCTTTCTTCAATTCTTTTATTAGCGTCAACATCAGGTGCATTTATCTTATCGACAAGCAAAGCAAGTTGATCTATAATAGGAGTATTCTCATCAATGTCTACTTTAGGTACTACCAGTTGGAGAATATCCCATACATCAGTTAGAACTTCTTTTCTTTTATGCTCTTGCTTTAGCTTCTCTTGCACTGCTTTTCTAGAACATAACTCCCCATATTTCATTAAGTCCTCGGGGCTTAGGGTTCTCAGGTCACATTTTGGTATGATTATGACTTCATCAATGGTGACTAGCCCTTTTCCTTTCTTCTTCTTCTTTTGTACTAGAGGTGATTTCTTAATAACTATAGACTTTTCTTCACTCTTCGGTGTGTCCTTCCCTATAGACATTGTATCTTCCTTCTTTTTCTCCTCGGTAGATGGTGTAGGAGTCTTGGTTGAAGTGTCAAGTGGGTTAACCTTGGTTACCTATGTTCCTTTGATATATTTAGGTTTTGTAGAATGTGCCTCTATTTTATCGGCCTAATTTGTATCTATAGGTTGTGTAGGTGCTTATGTTTCAGTTGTATCTTTTCTTGGCTCGAGAAGAGATGCATCAGGTTGTACTTGTGAAAGTATTTCAACTACCTCTACAAGTACTAGTAACTCACTCGATAAAGATGTGAGTACACTTTTAATAATGTTTGTTGCTTCATCTCTGTATGGTTCAATAGTCACATCTGCATCATCCTTATCATTAGGATCACCGTTAGTGATGTCCTCAATGAGTACATCTTCATCGATTTTCTTTTGCAAGTGGATCTTTACTAGATCTGGTGCATCCTATGATACTCTTACCTCTTCCTTCTATTCAGTAATATCAATCACCTCGATAACTGATATACCAGAGTCTTTTACCTGCTTTCCTTTATTAGTATCAATGTAAATGCCTTTACCTTTAGAATTTTGTCTCTTCTTAGACAATTTCAGGAATGCTTCCTGTTCTTCTTTCTCTTCTGCTTTCAAAATTGATGTCCATAATGAATCACACATGACATCCATGTCACCCACATTCTCATCCAATATTTGTAATGCTTGATTCTTAACCATAAATCTTGCTTGGTATCTAGTCAGATATTCACTAACTTCATCATAGCTCTTAGTTGTGGCTGTATGAACTAATGACCTTTCTCTTTTCCTTTTCTCTATGTCTAGTGCAGTAGCCCATTGCTCATTTATTTTATCATCTAATTCCTTTGGTAATTGACATGTGAACTCCATTGGTACTCTCTTGAATTTGATCATCATCTGGATGACCGCATGTTCTATCTTCATTTTATCTTCAGTTGTCATCTTGTCAAATTTACCTATACCTGGATCTGCCAAATTTACATTCTCAATTATATCTTCAATTATTTCTTCAATTTTGCTTGCTTTATGTTTAATTACCTTGAATTGATTTCTATCATCTTCTTCATCTATTTCTTCAACATCTTCTTTGCTTCTTATTAATCTCCTTTTCTTTAGAGCCTCAGCTACATGCTTGTTCTTTCTTTTTGCATACTTTCTCGTCGGTGTAGCTGCCCTCAATTTATTAAATTTTAATTCTTCTTGTTTTGGTGGGGATGAGGCTGCGGTAGATGATCTTGCCTTCATACCTTTTTCTTGTTCAATATTAGCAGGAGGAACCGCTGGTGTATTCTTGTCCTTGTTTGACTCAGTTTCCTCGCTGTCATAGGGCTTGTCAGCTAGCATTAACTGACCTTCAGTTACCTCTTTAACCAATGACTCCTTAGATGAGTTTGATGCATTACCATATCATGTAGTGAGGTCTTTCTTCATTTTCTTCACCCTTCTTGACATCTTACCGATCTCTATATCGGTTGTTATCCTTGACTTTGCTTCATCATAAGTACTGAACCTAGTGGAAGTGATGTCTACCAGTAATGCCAATAGTGCATTGATTGATTTCAAGGTGAAATCATAATTCATCTCATAGCCCATTGGTGCCAACCATTTAATTCTAGGTTCTACTGCCTTGATCATAGAGAAATCTGTACTTACTACAAAACATATATCATTTTGAAATTTATCCACTAGTTCCCTGGGAATTCTACTTCTTTGATGCATTTTGTTCTTAAACTCTTTGAAATAGGCATTGAATTCCTTATTCATATTCTTTCCTAAACTCTTCATCATTTCATTGATCTGGGCGGTTATGGGTTTATCTGATTGCCATGTTACTTTACCGATACCAGGTATGAAATTCTATAGATAGAGAAATATACACACAAGTAGTGATCCATACTTACATGTGTTGCATTTCTTTGAATGAATTGTCTTCATATTCTCTTGAACTTGATGTAGTAAAATTTCCACAAGATCAACTTGGTGATCTTTCTTCACAATCTTATATGCCATGTCCACGATGCTGCAGGGTACACTGTTTAATCTGCTAGATTGAAAAATCTTATATCCAATGACATGAGATGCAAATTTTACCATTGGATCCTTGATTGTAGAAATTTTCAATGCCCTTTTGTCCCATTGTTTTCCAATGTTTTTCTTTACGTCGGGACGTGATGAACTGCGAAAGGATTTGGCTTTGTCGGTTGTAGGGTAACTAATCACCTTACCGATAATTTTCTTTGTGATCTCCATAGGTTTATCCAACCAAAATTTGTCATCATGAAATTTGCTTAGTACAATTCTTATCCAATCATTGCTAAATGTCTGTGGAAAGTGCGTGAAATGTGATAACCCTGAATCTTCAATCTTTTTACATTTGGATTTCAACTTTCCATTTGGTCCACAAATTTGTTGGTAAGCTGCAAGTGTATTGAAATCTCCCACTTCACTGATCTTGTAGTGAATATAGGCCCTAATGTCTTTAGTTAACAAAACCCTATCTGGAATACTCGAGAAAGTGCCCATATCATCCATTTGTGCTGCTACCTTGGGATGTTTAAACTTTGCCTCAGTGAAATTCGCTCTAACAATTAACTCTACTTCCTCTTCAATGATGTTTGATTTTCTTGTAGATGATGTCAATGCCATAAATCAAATCTAGGGTTTCAGCTAGCAATGAGTAACAGGTATTCAGTTGCCAAAGAACTTACTCAGTTCAGTCAAAGAATGTTGTCGGTTCGATCTATAGTTGCTTTCAATCTTTCTGAGAAATTTTTAGCTCAAACTCTGCTCTGTGAAATTTTGTTCTTTGATATCGCAATGTGACAAATGAACTCTATTTTTGCATATTTATAGACCTTTTCGATATTCCCGCTCAAACTTATAGTGCATTAAATGCATGACCTAACCTTTTGGTATGGAACATCTGTCAGCTCAGTAATGTCAAAAATTTTCTCCACTCAGTTAGCATAGAGTTTATCCATTGATTTGTACTATTGTTGGTTAACATTGTATAGTGATTACCGATGGGTAACCAATTATCGTTTCTTCTTTTTCCAACTATATAACATTGTTAGCTCATAACACATAAACCATAGTGCATCTTTATTCATGCAAATTTGGTATTTTCTCATTATATATAAGGAACTGTATGTAAAATATTATCATTTAAAATTTCAATTCCATACATACCTTTGTCACCTTAAGTGGAGGTACTAATGTCACCCAATCCAGTGGACGAGGTTTCACCAATAGTGTTACTTGACTCATCATTCTCATTAGATGCCTTCTTCCACATAGTGTTCCTTAACTTCATGATATTTGCAATAGTATATCTACTTTCAAATATATGGTTTAATCTAGTGCTCACTCTCTGTAGTTCTTTCTTAAATGACCGACCTTGTGATAGTGCATACAAGCCATTTTAGTGCTTGACCAATTTCTTGAGTGTCCGACCTGACCTTTTTTGTAACAGTTTTCTGCAATATGCCCATACTAACCACATACAACACAGTTAGTCCAAGTATTATAGTCCTAAATATATGATTTACCTTGTCTCTTCGGTTGATAAGGCTTTCGCTGTGTTTTCTGCTTAGGAGTCCAAACTTGTTTCATCTTTGCTTTACACTCTCTTGCAGTGTGTCCATGCTTGTTACAAGTATAGCATATCTTCTCCATAGTTGTATTGTTAGCAATATCATTCTATTTAGCTCTGCACTCATAAGCTAGATGTCCAAACTTACCATAGTAATAACAATATCCATTGAACTTAGGAATGATAGGAGGTTTACCTTGTGCTTTGCTTCTACACACATTAGATGTATGTCCCAGTTTTCCACAGTGATAGCATGTCATCACTTTAGGTTTCTAACTTTGATTGTTGTTGACCTTTTTAGCTTGTTGTGATGATTCTCCTTCACTAGTATAGCCTACACCAGCTATGCTTCCAAATCTCCTTTGATTAGTTAAAAAGTCATTAATCTTCTTAGAACTGTCTTCAGCCATCTTCATCATCTCATTATGTTGCTTTTGCATCTTTATTTCATTTCTCAAATTTTCATTATCTTCTCTGAGTATTGCAACATCTTCAAGTCTTCTAGATAGCTCTCTATTCACTCAGTTCACTTCTTGATTAATAGTCAACATTTGATTTGATACTTGGAAGTGATGATCAGTGAGCCTTTGTATTTCACTTTCTTTTGCTTAAAGTTGTTCTATCATCAGTCTTTGGTCTTCAATAGCTAGATTCTGATCTTGTTCAGCTTGTCTAGCATTGTTCATGATTTCCACCATTCTCACCATCTAAGATTCTTGACCGATTTGAAGTGCTTTCACTTGTTCAGATAGATGCTGATTCTTTTCAGATAAATCAGAGATTATAATTTTAGATATGTCAGATATGTTGTTAGAGCTTGATCCAATGTGATCAAATATGTCATCAATAGGTTCTTCATGATAACTAATTTCATTTTGCATAATTGCAAGGTTCTTCCTATCAACCAGTAATTTCTTCAGTTCTTCCTTGGCTTGCTTATACTATTCCACAAACATCTGCATCTGTATCTTCTGATTCTCAATAGTTTTGTCAAGCTTATATCTCTCCATGACTGAGATCTTTTACCCTTCAGTGGTTAAACTGTTCAACAAGAGAACTTAGCTTTGATACCAATTGTTGGGATTAGGAGAGATAGCTACTGAGAGGGGAGGGGTGAATTAGTGGCTACTAAAACTTTCACTTGTAAAACCTTTTAGATCTATATTCATAAACTATAATAACCGACCAAAATAACTTGAATATACTTGCATGTATCTGTCATCTAGTTAACTTACTGAAAGAAAACAACATGAGATCAATATGTAAAACACATAACACAAGTATTTTGGTGACGCATAAACCCTTGTAAGAAGGTAAAAACTATGGTGGGGATGACACCCACAAATTCTTCACTACTGCAGATAGAAAAGTTTTGCCTGTTAAGGCTACAAGTTTTGATCACTTCTGGTGATCTTACCTTGTTAGGAGTAACATATCAAATTAGCTAGATCTACCTAGTCATAGGCTTTTAACAACACTAATGTAGTGTGCACTCGGTTAAGAAATTCAAAAAAGACTGTTAAGTCTACTTGGTTAAGAGATTTTATCAAAAACTCTATTACAATTGTCAAAAATTAATAGGCAATTATCTGCTATATGATAACTCAATTGTCTAATATAGATCTATAAGTGCTCATAAATATCACCTTGACTCTAATGAATCTCTACTCTATTTCACTTATTTTCCTCTTTGATTCTTCTTAATCTGATAATCTCGGTGCTTGGTTCTACTCTGCTTAACTGATAGACTTGAAGTTATTCAATTGCTTCAAGTGCTCCATGAATATATATTAGTTCAACAACCCAAAAATGATGTGAACATATAGAATATATAGTATTTTCTTTTTCTGCTTTAACAAAAATTAGGTTACAAAGATAATCATAACCCTAAGACCTACGGTGCAAAATTAACCTAGATCAAATTTTACAAATAAGATAATCATTTCTTTTAATGAATATCTTTTACAATAAATTCTCCTTGATCTTGGTGAACCATTTTACAATCTGTTGTTATCATTTTCATAGATGAATGTGCCATTTCAGATTACTATGCCATTTTCTATGATCCTCGGTAAACATTGTATAAATTGCTCGGTGTATACTGTAATGCTCAGTGTTTACTATCTATCAGTGTCGGTGTCTACTAGCCCTCAGTAAACTATGTAATGCTCGATGTAGAGGCTTTATCAATTGCTCTTTCTTGCTCGGAGTTAGTGACCAACTCAATATAAGTTATCAACCGATCTATTTGATAACCTTTGATACTAATGACAATCTTAAATGCTCAATAGAGATTAACACATACACATACCAAACATGTATTCTACAACTATGTAAGTAAATGTTGTATCTCGGTAAGCTCTTCCTAGATTGATTTTTAATATGTTCAATCACTATGTTACATAACAACATTACAAGTGTAGAATCTCCTCTGTGGATTTGATCTTTTCAGCTCTCAGAGTTCTTCTATTCTTAGCAACAAATCTCTCCCTGAATTTCTCAGATTATCTCTCCCTTAGATAGATATTCCAATATCTCCCTCTGTTTACCCTACTATTTATCTCTCCCTTTGACAACAATGCCAAAGAAAAACATAAAACATACAACTCTACAGTAGCCAAGTAACTCTTTGTTGTTCGGTGTAGACAATGTATCTCTATATACTGATATGAAAATCTTTGTTCTAGCTCCTCAAATATTTCACAACCTTAGACATAATCCAAAGTGTGAACTATGTTGCATAAACATGAATGATCTTCTGATAAGAATAGGCTGATGCAACCTCTAGATCACATTAGTGACCAGTAGATAGGGGATGAACCCCAAGTCTAGTCCTCAAGTATTCAAAAGTGTCCTTTGGTAGAGGCTTGGTAAAAATATCAAAAATTTTCTCCTTTGATGTAACATATTCCAGTTTGACTTGCTTCTCCTATACTTGTTCTCTTAAGTAGTGATACTTAATTGATATATGCTTTGTCTTTGAATGCATTATAGGATTCTTAGAAATATTTATTGCACTAGTGTTGTCACAATATATAATTACCGGCTCAGTGATTACCTCATTCATCCCTTCCAACACCTATTTGATATATGAAATATTTGAACAATTTGTAGTAGTAGCAACATACTGTGCTTCACTAGTAGACTGAGAAATACAAGGTTGTTTCTTACTTGTCCAAGTTACAAGTCTTTCACAAAACAAAAATGCTCCTCTAGTTGTGCTCTTTCTATCATCTATATTTCCAGCCCAATCTGCATCACTGTAAACTCTTAGTTCAAATTTTCCTTTCTTAGGATACCATAAACCATAATCCTTAGTTTTCTTCAAGTATCTCAAGATTCTTTTCACTGCAACCATATGTGAATCCTTTGGCTTGGCAAAAAATCTAGCCACAATCCCCACTGCATGTGCAATATCAGGCCTACTGTGTATAACATACATCAGTTTACCAATCATAGATCAGTACAATGTTTGATTTACCTCTATAGATTCATCATATTTTTTCAATTTGCAGCCTGTAACCATCGGTGTTCCTATTGGTTTAGCATCTTCCATGCCAAATGTTCTCAATACTTCCTTAATGTAGTTTGATTGTGTGATGAAAATTCTATCATTCTGCTAAATAACCTGCAAGCCTAGAAATAATTTCATCTCTCCAAACATTGACATTTCAAATTCCTTTCTCATCTCATCAGCAAATGATTTAAAAATATGATCTTGTCCTCCAAAAATTATATCATCCACAAATATTTCAACAATCAAAATAGTATCATCAGATCCTCCTTTCATGTATAAATTTATGTTTTCACTAGTTCTTACAAAACCAATACTTAAAAGATAAGTATGTAACCTTTCATACCATGCCCTTGGTGCTTTCTTTAATCCATATAAAGCTTTGTCCAGTCTACATACCATATCTTTATGATTCAGATCAAGAAACTCTTCTGGTTGTTCTATGTAGACCTCCTCCTCTAGTATTCCTTTTAGAAAAGTTGACTTAACATCCATTTGATAGACTTTAAATTTCTTATGTGCAGCATATTCAAATAACATGCATCCTTCTAGTCTAGCAATAGGTGCAAAAGTTACACCATAATCAATACCTTCTTCTTATGCATATCCCTTGCAAACAAGTCTAGCTTTGTTCCTTGTAACTTCTCCATTTTCATTCAGCTTATTTATGAAAATCCATTTAGTACCGATAACATTTTTATCTTTCAGCCTAGGTACTAAAGTCCATGTCTTATTTTTCTCAATTTGTTCAATCTCTTCATTCATAACATTGATCCATTCATCATTCTCAAGTGAAACCTTAACATTTTCAGTTCAAACTCACAAACTAAGCATGTTTTTTTGTCTTAACTTACTTCTTGTCAGTATGTCTTCTTTCTTATCTCCAATGATTTGGTTCTCAGGATGATGTCTTTGTTGGAAACTGTAATTGAAATAATTTTTGTATTGTCATTGATGTCAAAACCTTAACTGGTAAGATTGTTGCTACTTAGGAAAGTACTATATCTATTTTATTGTTGTGAAGGAATGGGGCAAGGTTGGTGACAATAGCACCTAAGGAAAGGTTGAGTTATCTTGATACTACAAAGTGTACTTGACTATGTTGCACAATGATGAGACAATGTATTGTTTATCTTAGTAAGATTGAAGACTAAATTGGTAGGCTTAACTGAGCAAAATGGATAAAATCATGTTTAAGCTGAGTAATGTTAGTGTCGACCGAGTTAGTATATGCCGAGTAACAAATCTAGTGTTGACCGAACATCAATAAATTGTTGAGGAAGACAGTGTATGCCAAGGAAATAGTTTTAGTAATGACTGAGCGTTCTACATGAAGACCGAGTGGATGATTACAGTAATGACCGAGCATCATCATTTTTATATTTGAAGAGAATTTAGATTTAGAGCCGACATTTTTGAATTCTTGGATTATGTAAAATGTGTTGACTTTATTTATTGATTGTTTGGAATCATTTAATGCATTGTAAAACATTTTATTGAAGATCTTTAAGAGATTTGAGATGATTCTAGAAAAGGAGTCAAATAACATAAAGCAGGTAGATTCATTGAATCTGACCTAACCGTAAGATCTACAAAGGAGATTGAGTGGCAAAAGATAAGATAACCTAATTGAGAAAGTATTAAGGGAACTTGAGCATTGGATGCAAGGTAAATTACATGGGTAAAAATGGAATGCTAGAAGATAAGTTTATTGACTATATAAGCAGAAAAGGCTGAAGGAGAAGTGTGGTGATCGCTTGAAGAAAAGTTCTGAGTAGATTAGAGATGGAGATGGAAAAGTTTCAAAGTCAGTAAAACAACATCTGTGTATGAAATTGGATCTGATATTTGCAAAGTGAGTTGTATATTTTTTAGATCAATACTGCTACTAGTTTCTAACCATTGTAACAGTCAAAATCCTTTTAATAGAGGTTGACCTAACAATCATATGTTAAATCCTTTGAACAAGGTTGCATTCTAATGGAGTGTATGTAAGTCCTTTAACAAGGCTCACTTTTAACAGGGTGATTGAAACCCTTTAACCAGGTCACACCTGACAGTGTGTATTGTAACCTTTGACAGGGTTGGCTTTTAACCGAGCTCACTTCAGAAGAGTGAAAATAATAGTAGCATGTTACAAAGTGGTTTTTCCCACATTGGGTTTCCACGATAAATCCTAGTGTCAATTCTTGTGTGAATGTTTTGGTTTGAACATTTCTGTGTTTTACAAGTTAGATATAGCTGGGTAGTGAACTGCAATGTTATATGTTTCTATTATTGAATTAGTGATGACCGAGTTGGTTTTGGTTGCTTGATCTGATTCAAGGAAAATTTTTTGAAGTTATTTTATACATTAGGACCTGAGAACAACTGATTCACCCCCCCTCTCTATTGTTCTAAATCATATTAACAATTGGTATCAGAGTTGTGTTGCTTATTGGTGTTTATAGAAAACAAGTTTAAAGGGACTTGAAGCAAAAGATTAAGATGTATAAGAAGGAGGTACCGAAGCTGAATAAGGAAAATTTCCCTACATGGCAAAGCTTGATGAAGCTACATCTGGCTAGTATTGGTGATTTTGCAAAGTACTAGATTGAGAATGACTATGTCTCTCCTATTGCACCTTTGACTGCCAAGGAAATGAGAGCTAAGCAAGAACACAACCAGGCAATGCTAGAAATTGCATCTGCCCTAAGCTATCCAGAATTTGAGGACATTAAGGATTGCACAACTAGTAAGGATATGTGGGACACTCTTGCAAAGATCTATTGTGGTGACTTATATGTGCTAAAAGCTAAGGCTGAGAGTCTCAGAGGTAAGTTTGACAAGATGAGAATGCAAGAAGGTGAAAACATTGCACAATATTGTGGTAGAATAAAAGAAGTTGTGAATGCTATTAGAGGAGCAAATGGAATCATTGATGAAGAAACTATTATTGGAAAAGTGCTAAGAACTTTGCATCCTATATATGCTATTAAGATCTCAACTATTCAGGAATCTAGATGTAACTCTGCTAATGTGCTTACTTTGGAAGGTTTGATTGACAAGCTGACTTCTTTTGAACTCTCTAACTATGATAACTTCACTGTTGGTAGTATTGCTAATGTTGAAACTGCTTTTAAGTCACAGTTAGTTTTGAATAAGCCTAAGAAGGAAAAAGAAAGATGCATAAGTGAAAGTGAAAGAAAAAGTGAAAGTGAAGGTGACAATGACACTTCTGATGAAGAACTTGAAGATCTAAAAGCTCTTATGGCTAGAAGACTGAGAAGAGGGAAAGGAAGATATAAAGGTAAACTCCCTATTATATGTTTTGCATGTAATAAAGTTGGTCATATAGCTGCTAGATGTCCTGATAGGAAGGATAAAGATGATGAAGGAAAAAAAATACAAAGATAGAAGAGATGACAGAAGCTACAGAAGGAACATAGACTACAAAGGAAAAGGTAAGAAATCTTGTTACATTGTTGAAGATGAGTCTGACACTGATAGTGATGAATTTGAAATTGAGGTAGTCTATGTTGCAATGAAAGATGAATCTGATGAGGATGAGAAAACTACATTGATTTCCTATGTGAACAAGAATGACAAATGGATTATTGACAGTGGTTTCTCACATCACATGACTGGTGACAAGAGTAAGTTTGAGACTTTACATCATTACAGAGGTAAAAGTGTAACATTTGGTAATGATGCACCATGTCCTGTTAGAGGAAAAGGTTTGATTAAACTAACTGATAAGATATCTTGTGAAAATGCTTATTGGGTTGAAGGTTTGAATTATAATTTGCTAAGTGTTGCTCAGTGTTAGTGCTCAAATCTATAGATGATTAAAAATTCATAAACTCATATGATCCCAATAGATTGCATCTAACAAAAATGCAAGCACTAAGGTATTAAGGTTATAAAACCTTCTTCACTTTGAGTATAAAATTGAGGCGGGTTTACCTATAAAAATTCACTATTTAAATGAGCTTTGAATTGAGAATTAGCTCCTTCACTGCTATGCTGTCCCTTTCAAAATTAACTCAATAAGAAATTATAACTCTTAGCATGGCCCAAATGATCCTAATACATAACACTATGATGGAAATTAGGAGAGAAACAACATGGAACAGTGGTTTAAGGACATTCATCCTTCTTCTTTTTAAGAGTTAAACTCAAGGAAGGTTAACCTCATTCAATGCTTTTGTAAAGCATTACAATATACATCCATGAATTTATCATAGAATGACTCAAATGAAGACTATTCAAATAATGTAAAATGAATTAGTTGTTTATATTTTTTGGTGGCAACAGATGCAAATGTATCTCAAACCAGTGCCTTATCTACTTGGGCATCAGAGTCAAACCTTATCTCCACAAAAAGCTATCAAGACAAATACACTAGAACCCAAATGACATGCCTGACATCCCATTCTTTTAATTCCTATAACTGTTATCAAATTCATACATGGACAATTAATTCATAGAGACCTCCCTTAAGATTTTACCCTACCCTTGAAAGAAACTTAAGTTTAACCCCTATATTCACCTTGTGAATAATGCATTGAAAAAGCCTTACAATTTAAATGCATAAGAAAACTAAAGTATCCATGCACAAAGACAACAAGTAGTAGTCACAGAGTTCTAGTATCTTTGTATTAATAATCAAAATGTGTTAACACAATATTATCTTCACTTCAAAGAAAACAACGTTCTATCTCTCAGAACTTCTTTACAAAATGTATCAACCACCCTTACAAAGGAGTCTAAACTTTCTATATATACCAATCAGCCATCTTGGAATCCTCGAGAGGATGCAACAAGCTTCAGAAGGCTGGAAAAGATCTTGCACTAAAAACAAAAGTACAAACTGACAAAATTTGATTGCAACAATAGATTGCAATTATCTATTTCTCAACAACTTCACAAATGGCACCTTTGTCTAAGGATATTTCAGAGTAGTTGCTAAATTTGTTGCATGAATGATGACCACCATTATAGGCTAACTTACATCATCCTCTATTTGACACATGCTCTCCCTCAAATTTTGGATTAGGTTCCATTTGCTCTACTCTTCTTCCTCTTATGTCATCTAAGCAGTTGGCTTCTTCTTCTTCTTTTTTGTCAATTTGTCCCATGCTGATACATCATCATCGAATGACTAGTTGTAATTCTATAGCTCCTATGATGATTTGATCTTCTACTCCCATGCAAAATCAGTTATATTTTTGGCTTTTGCTATAAACTATATGCAATCATTCTCAATCTTGAAAAGACTATCAATGATACTATTACATCTATCCAAGTCTAAAGCCTTGTCATCCTTTAGGAAGGTATCCTATTTAATCACCAACTAATCCATTGATAGCTCCCATTCTTCCAACTTAACCACATTTCCATTGTCATCATAAATTAGAGGCAAATATTTGCTATAATCTTTATCAAATATGGCCAGCTTGGCCTTTATTTGGTTTGACTTTCCTTTGAAAATTTTTGAGGAAGCACTTATTAAGCAAATTTTCTCAAAAACCTCACTTACCACTTTAGGAACATCTAGCCTATATTCTTGCAAATCATCAAGTTTGTCAAATAATGTACTCCTTCCTGACCATGTACTGAAAAGTGGTTCCAAGGTGACTAGATACTCATTCACCTTTTCATTAGTCTAATGCAATAAGCTAACTAATTTATGGACTGATTCCATCCTGTCCTTTATCTTACACTGCCTATATTGCACAATTCTTGCTATAGTATCCAGGGATGCATCCAATTTTACCTTTTCCAAATCCTCAGCAAGTTTGTCAAGCACTTCTACATCTGATTGAGTAGGGGCCTCAAATTGGACAGGAAGAGGAGGAACTACCTTTGATGCTTCTTCAAGCCTAACTTTCAACTCTTCCAACTCATCTTCTAGTTGTTTGATCTTCATCATTTTCAAATCCCTATCCTTAGCCACCATGTTTGAATTCTCAAATAGCTTTGCACACCTCTCAGATAGTTGAGCTATCTTTGCTTCATTTAGGTTAGCCCAATGGATCACCACCTTAGATACCTCAAGATCAGTAGTATTTTGTATAGTCCATATTATCTTATTCCCTTCCATCTGATCTTCTATACTTAGTAAAGATGGCTTTTGAGTCTTAGGGGCAAGGGACCACATTGCAATAGCCTGGGATTTAGGGTCATAGCCACTCCCTCTAATCATGTCACCAATATGAACTTCATAGGATAGACTACCCTGTGGTTGCTTCCTTATCTAATCAATGATGAAAGCAGATGTCAAATCCCATCCTGGAGTCAGTAGCATTCCACTTGATTTAACCATTTCTCTAACCTCATCTACAGTTATAGGTTCAAGGCTAGGATCATAAGATTGTAGAGCTCTCAAAGTCTCTTGACTTGGTTCCATTCCTTCAGGCAGAGCTTTCTTTACTTCTTCATGTTTCCTTCAAATAAGAAAACTTTTGAATTCATCACTTTTAATGAATTGATCATCACTCAAGAACTCCTCTTGATACACCTCTCTAATATCTTGCTCCAACCACAAGGACTACTCTTTATTTTCCTCATCAGTGGCCACCACCTTGTTGGCCCTTATTGCTTTCCTTAATTGGTGATGATAGGCTCAATCACTTGGTACAATGGTAGATGCTTTATCAATCCCATTCTTTTGTTTGTCCTTCTTTGAAGGCTCTCCCTACTCAAGCCTTTGCTTCTTCAATGGTGGCTCTGGGGAATTCTCTGCCTCTAGCTAGTCTTGAACAGGATCAACAACTTGTAAATCACCAACTTGTGGTGGGCTATTTCCTTCTTGGGATTCATTAGAAAACTCCTCATAATCAAAGGATGAGTAATCCTTCTTCTTCTTTGACTACTTTTGATCAATCAATTTTTCCAATTGACTTGACAGAGTGTCATACATCTCTATCATCCTATCAATTCTGTTCAAATAAGGAAGGTCAGGGAAGAAGCCATCAAAAGGAATTTGGGCTGCTTTCACCTATTTAGACAAATGTTTCAAATCAAAGAACCTATTCCATCTCTTAGTGACTTCATCCTTCTCTATACTATTTATAATTACATCTTCCTCATCTAGGCCTTCGTGTTCCTTAATCACACCAATATTGGGAATATATGTCAATCTTGCAGTCCTGATGAAACCCTTAGGGTCTACATGTCTATAGGCACCAGATACCATCTTGAATCGGTTTAGCCATGCTGTAATTTTTGGGAATGCCCTCTTACCAATTAGGCAATCACCAATCTTGAACTACCTAGGTGTGAAGGTACCTTTCCTATGAGGGGCTAGAAGTTCTCTATCTGTGCACATCAACTACCAAACAAACTCTAAGGAAGCAACTCTGGATGGCACAAATTTTAGTAATAGATGTGGGGGTTGGGAATAACCATAAACCCTAACAATTGTGGAATTTTCTCCCAAGTAGAAATCACCCCAATTGTGGTTTCCCTCCCAATTGTTTTCAAACTGCATTGGTCTGAGGAGTTTGAACATTTTTGTTGGTAACATTGTCACATTTAAACCAAGCATCCTTATAATAGGAAAAATAATGAAGTTCTCAAAAACACAAAAATCCCCTTCATTGGAAGTAGAATTCCATAACCTAACCCATAATTGTACTGGATTATGTTGATCTTGGAAAGTGAACCTTGGCTTCAGCATTTTCAAATCAAAACTATTGATATTGAAGAACAGAATTAAATGCATCAGGATAGAATAATGCAAGAACTTAATGGGACTATTGCTTTCTTTGATAGCCATCAACCCTTCATGCATCCTATCAATTACATATTGGATATAGTCATAATCCATGTTTACTAGGGGATTCTAAATATCTAAAATTATCATCAAAAGATTGGCTAGCAAGAATTCTGCATCCCCATCTATTCCCAAAACTCTACACAACCCGTAACAAGTCTATCTCATGTAATGCTGGAGGGATTTGAACTAGTAAGGGGCATTCATGCTAGCAAGGAGGGGAGCTATATATTTTTCCTTTTTCAGTATGTGCCTCACCATCTGGTCCTTCACTAACCCTATATTACTTTTGTACCTCTCCTTTTCTTCACAGAAATTAATTTCAGTAGAGGAAGATGTGTACAGACCAAAAACTTTCATAAAGGAACCCCTGTCAAGAATAACTAAGGGTGACTGGTCTTGTTTCCTAATTGTTTTAGAAATGGGATCATAGCACTAGCTAAAGCAACAAGTAGGTCTACATCTAAGAAGAAATTAGGGACAACCAACTTCCCTAAACCCAGATTCCATGCATTGCATACAGGCACATGCTTAGTTCTATTTCCATAAAAATAGTTAAAGAGGGTGTAACTTGAGAAATTTAGCATGATGGGATCTCTGCACTGGCCCAAAAAATCCTCAAAAACATCATCTAGAGCTCTCTTATTCTGGTTGGAACCAGGCAACAACTTCATGAATTCATCTAAGTAATTGGGCTTACTCTTGTCCTCACCACCCTTGGATTTAGCCTTGCTACTGGATGAAGCCATGCTCGATTCTGGTCCACTCATTCTTTCTTGATAACTATTCTTGATTCTACAAACTTGATTTCTCCTGGTCTTCAAAAGCTACTTCTTAGCAAATACAATTCTCTCCAAATGACTTTGAACACAAAAACAATGAATTGAGCTTACTTATCAATGTAGATCAAATATTTACAACTACCACAATCGCTACAAATCTATTCTTAATTGCTCCCACATTTAATTTCACATATCACCAATTTTCAAATTAGAGCTAGCGGATACTTGGATGTTGACAGGTAAATCAAAACTCAAAATCAAGGCAAAAAACAATGATTACGACTCTGTACTTAGAAATTTTGCTTACTTCATGTAAAACCCTCCTTTGATTTTGATTGGACAACCGATTACCTTTTCATCCAACTTGATAGTGTACTTTATCCTTGTGGCAACAGTCTCTGCTCCTTTCTTTTAATTCTCTCTGACTAGGCCCTTTTATGAGAACTAGCAGCTGAAGGATTCAGGGGTTCTTGAAATGGATCTCTTAACTCACCCTTGATTTAGTGACCTAGCGAACAAGGAAATCATGCCCAAGCACTTGAATGTAATCATCATTTGGAGAACTAGTGACAATGGCTATCTCCCATTCTCTTAATGTCCTGGCTAACCATCACTTCTCTTGGAGACTCAGTGACTGAAGAGATAATTTATTCACCAAATGAAATACTTAACCACATGTATATTTAGAGAATTGGTGAACAACTTACTCTTTGAATCTTTCCTTAACTGCCACTTACAAACTGAGATTCTAGATCAACCGTTGATCTTGACACTAATCAATGGCCATCACCAATTCACTGAAACATATGAACTTTATTCATTTGATTATGAGACTCAGCGAACAAAGCATTTGCTGAATCTCCCAATACTTCAACCATTGATTATTTCATTACATGATTAAGCAACTGAAGGCCTAATACTATGCCAATCCTTTGATTCAACCATTCACCAAATACTTGTAGCCTTCACCTTTCTTTTAAGAGAACTTGCGACCACATGATTCATTGAATCGCTAGATCATTTAGAGCTTTACTAACTTATTCTGAGAATGAGCGAACAAAGAGAAACTTACCTCTGCCAAATTTATTACATCAAATTGTCAAAGCTGCCAGATTTAGAGGATAGTAACACAACTGCTTAGTCACCCAATCATCAAGTCAAAAAATGTAGGACCCAATGTATTCTGAGATTAAAACACATCCGTTCATCTTTAGAAAATCAATGGTGTTCACTGGATTGCCAGATGCCAGAAGACTTAACCATATGATTATGAGAATAAGAGATCACTGTTGTCGCTAGGTCGCTAAGAATTTGCATGAAACCACTAGGCATTAAGTGAATAGGAGATTTCCTTTGTTGCTGATTTGCACAAAGGTTAAGACAACCATCGGGATACTTGGAGACTTGGCGAACAAAGAAAACATTTAACAAGGTTCCAACCCATTTGCTAATTCACTGAATAACTTAAAGACATGCCATGACATTTCCTGATTCAACAAACACTGAGATAAATAACCATGTGCATGGCTAACCACTTAAGTGACCTAAAAGGTAATGATCAAACATAAAAATAGGGCCAACACAAGGGTTGCATGAAAAATTAAAAACCTACCAAGGCAAAAAAACCTAAGGTGAGGGTTTTTCATACTCAATTAGGGAAAAATTTACTGAATTTCAAACACCTAAAGCATAGGAAAAATTGGAAATGGGTGGCAAACCTAGATTTAGAAAGGAGAACATCAAAAACCTGAAAATACCACCAACACTCAGCTCAACAACACTAGTTACCGAGTGGAATTTCATCACAAGAAAGCTAAGATATTTGATGCTACTAGTGAACTAATCAGAAGTGGAGAATAGACTAGAGGTAATTTGTTCTATCTTGACCTATCTGAAAAAGTATGTATGATTGTACAACTTGATGAAATTTGGTTATGGCATAAGAGGCTATGTCATGTTAACTTTGACAATCTGGTAGAGATAAGTAAGAAGAAGAAAGTAAGAGGTTTACCTAGATTGAAGAAACCTGAGAATGTAATGTGCAAGGAATGCTAGTTAGGAAAAATGACTAAGTCAAGTTTCAAGAGAAAATCCTTTACTTTTGAAAACATTTTAGATTTGGTTCATACTGACCTTTGTGGACCTATGGGTGTACAAAGCTATTGTGGTGCTAGATATTTTATCTTGTTTGTTGATGATCATACCAGGATGATGCATGTAATGTTTCTAAAAGAAAAATTTAATGCTTTTCAATTCTTTAAGTGGTATTTGGCTAAGGTTGAGAAGTAGACAGGTAGGAACCTGAAATGTCTCAGATCTGACCAAGGTGGAGAATTTACATCAAATTAATTCAATCTATTTTGCAATGATAGAGGAATCAGAAGATAGATGTCTACACCTAGAACACCTCCACAGAATGGTATATCAAAAAGAAGAAACATATCTATCTTGGATTGTGCAAGGACACTGTTGATTGAAAAGAATGTGGCACAAAAATATTGGAAAGAAGCTATAAGTACAACTATCTACACTCTTAACCGGGTATAGATCAAGAAAGGTACAAATCTGACACCCTATGAATTATGGTATGGGCATGCACTGAGTGTTAAATACTTTAGAATCTTTGGAAGCAAGTGTTACATATTGAAAGATAATAGGAATGGAAAATTTTATGCTAAAAGTGATGAAGGCATATTCCTAGGGTACTCCACAAAAAGTAAAGCTTACAAGTGTTTGAACTCTAACACTAACAAAATTGCGGAAAGTGTGAATGTCAAAATTGATGAGTATGCAGAAAGAAATGAAGTTGATAGAAAAAGAGAACTAGAAGATTACAGATCTTTTGTGTACATTGAAGAAATAGAAGAGGCAAGTAATAGACTTGCACCTGATGTTGAGTCTCGTGCAAGTAATGCTGAGTGATAGGAAGAGGTTGCCAAGTATCAGGAAAATAGTGCCGAGAAAGAACAAGAACATGCCGAGCTACAAGATAATGCTGTCGAGTATTAGGAAGAGGTTTCCAAGCATTTAGAAGCTAAATCTAACAATCTTGTTGGGGAACCTAATGAAATAGAGGAAAGTCGAGCTGAACCTATTTTGGCAAAATATGTAAGAAGACATCACAAGCCTAAACAGATAATTGGAGACAAAGATACTGGTATCTAGACTAGAAGTAAGACAAAGGATCCAACATGTTTACTATGTGAGTTTGAACCCAAGTCAACTAAAGAGGCATTAGAAAATGAAGACTGGATACAAGCAATGAATGAAGAGATTGACCAGATTGAGAAGAATGATACTTGGATTCTGGTGCCGAGACTTGAAAATAAGAATGCTATAGGAACAAAGTGGGTGTTTCAAAATAAGATGAATGAAAAAGGTGAAATCACTAGGAACAAAGCTAGGCTAGTATGCAAAGGCTACACACAAGAAGAAGGAATAGATTATGGGGAAACATTTTCCCTTGTAGCTAGATTGGAAGGAGTGAGAAATTTTCTTGCATATGCTGCTTATAAAGATTTCAAGGTATATCAAATGGATGTCAAGTCTACATTTTTGAATGGTATACTAGAAGAAGAAGTTTACATAGAACAACCAGAAGGTTTTATTGATCCAAATAGAAGACACATGGTATGAAAACTGAACAAAGCGCTATATGGATTAAAACAAGCTCCCAGAGCAAGGTATGAGAGGTTGCATAACTATTTGATACAAATTGGATTCTCAAGAACAAATGACACAACCAATCTATACATGAAAAATGAAGAAGGTAAAGGTATTTTGTTGGCCAAAATTTTTGTTGATGACATTATTTTTGGTGGACAAGATACATTGTGTAAAATATTTTCAAATGAAATGCAAACTGAATTTGAAATGAGCATGTTTGGTGAGATTAAATTCTTTGTTGGTTTACAAGTATATCAGATGAAGAAAGGTATTTTCATTACATAGTCTAAGTATGTTAGTGAACTACTAAAAACTTTTGGGATGGAAGATGATAGACTAGTGAGTACTCCTATGGTTACTGGACAGAAGTTATCTAAGAATGATGATGCTGTAGAAGTGAACCAAACTTTGTATAGATCCATGATTGGAAAATTGTAGTATGTTGTACATAGTAGACCAGATATTGCACTAGCTGTTGGGATTGTGGCAAGATTCTCTACCAATCCTAAGGAAACACACATGATGGCTGTGAAAAGAATTATGCGATACTTGAAAGGAACTGCTGATTATGGGCTATATTACAAGAAGAATGACAAATTTGAACTAAGAGTATATACAGATGCTAATTGGGTAGGAAATGCAGATGACAGGAAGAGTACTAGTGGTGGAGCTTTCTTTCTTGGACAAAGATTAGTCTCCTGGATGAGCAAGAAACAAAATTGCATTTCCCAATCTACTACTGAGGCCGAGTATGTTGCTGCTGTAGCAAACTATTCAAATTTGATATGGATAAAATAATTGTTGGTAAGCATGAAAGAAGAAATCACTGAACCTGTTGTTATTTTTTGTGACAACACAAGTGTTATCAACATTTCTAAAAATATAGTGATGCACACTAAGACCAAGCATATAGCAATCAAGTATCACTATTTGAGAGAATTGGTACAAGACAAGGAAGTCTGAATGGAATATGTGAGGACAAAAGAACAATTGGCAAATATATTCACTAAAGCTTTACCTAAAGAAGCTCATGAGTATTTAAGAACTCAATTAAGGGTCCTTCTCCTAACTGAGGCTACCTAGTCAAGCTAGGAGCACTACATCAAATATGCTATAGAAGAGTATTTGAAAAATTGATGGAAAAGATTGTCACACTTTAGGACTAGCCTAGAGTTGTGAAGAAGAAGCAAACACAATGAATTAGTCATAAGCAAGATGACAGAGGTAGAAACACTGAGCTACACAGATATTATCTACATCTATTGGATGTATGTTTTATGTTGTTACTTTGGCATTTTTGTCAAAGAGGGAGATGAACTGAGATGATACAATAACACATGACACTGAAGAATAGGGATGATGAATTGAAATGAAAGATCAGGATAGAGGGAGATCCAGATACTTCTAATGGTCACAAAAGTAAGCTTTACAGATTCTGAATCAGAATGAAGCTAAGGATATTACAAATTTTTTTTCTTTGATGGACAGATAAGTTTTGGATTGGTTGGTAATCCATGTGTTATTCAGGTGATATCATATGGTGTTTCCATCAATGCCAAAGAGGGAGATTGTTGGAAACTGCAATTGAAACAATTTTTGTATTGTCATTGATGTCAAAACCTTAACTGGTAAGACTATTGCTACTTAGGAAAGTACTATATCTATTGTATTATTGTGAAGGAATGAGGCAAGGTTGGTAACAATAGCACCTAAGGAAAGGTTGAGTTATCTTGATACTACAAAGTGTACTTGACTATGTTGCACAATGATGAGACAATGTATTGTTTATCTTAGTAAGATTGAAGACTAAACTGGTAGGCTTAACCGAGAAAAATGGATAAAATCATGTTTAAGCCAAGTAATGTTAGTGTCGACCGAGTTAGTATATGCTTAGTAACAAATCTAGTGTTGACCGAACATCAGTAAATTTCCGAGGAAGATAGTGTATGCCAATGAAACAATTTTAGTAATGACTGAGCATTCTACATGAAGACCGAGTGGATGATCACAGTAATGACCGAGCATCAACATTTTTATATTTGAAGAGAATTCAGATTTAGAGCTGACATTGTTGAATTCTTGGATTATGTAAAATGTGTTGACTTTATTTATTGATGGTTTGGAATCATTTAATGCATTGTAAAACATTTTATTGAAGATCTTTAAGAGATTTGAGATGATTCTAGAAAAGGATTCAAAGAACATAAAGCGGGTAGATTCATTGAATCTGACCTAACCCTAAGATCTATGAAGGAGATTGAGTAGCAAAAGATAAGATAACCTAATTGAGAAAGTATTAAGGGAACCTGAGCATTGGATGCAAGGTAAATGCATGGGTAAAAATGGAATGCTGGAAGATAAGTTTATTGACTGTATAAGTAGAAAAGGCTAAAGGAGAAGTGTGGTGATCACTTGAAGAAAATTTCTAAGTAGATTAGAGATGGAGATGGAAAAGTTTCAAAGTCAGTAAAACAACATTTGTGTATAGAATTGGATCTGATATTTGCAAAGTGAGTTGTATGTTTTTTAGATCAATACTGCTACTACTTTCTAACCATTGTAATAGTCAAAATCCTTTTAATAGAGGTTGACCTAATAGTCATATGTTAAATACTTTGAACAAGGTTGCATTCTAATGGAGTGTATGTAAGTCCTTTAACAAGGCTCACTTTTAACAGGGTGATTGAAATCCTTTAACCGGGTCACACCTTATAGTGTGTATTGTAACCTTTGACAGGGTTGGATTTTAACCGAGCTCACTTTAGAAGAGTGAAAATAATAGTAGCATGTTACAAAGTGGTTTTTCCCACATTGGGTTTCCACTATAAATCCTAGTGTCAATGCTTGTGTGAATGTTTTGGTTTGAACATTTCTGTGATTTAAAAGTTAGATATAGCTGGGTAGTGAACTGCAATGTTATATGTTTCTATTATTGAATCAGTGATGACCGAGTTGGTTTTGGTTGCTTAATCTGATTCAAGGAAATTGTTTTGAAGTTATTTTATACATCAGGACCTAAGAATAACTAATTCACCCCCCTCTCTATTGTTCTAAATCATATTAACAGTCTTCTAACAAATCTTGCTAGAACTTGATCTCTTCTTTGTTCTTCATTGTATTCAGGTTCATTTCTTTGCTCGACAACTTCTTCCTGATCCTCAGTTTCCCTTTTTTGTTCCTCGGTGTTAACTTCCTGATGCTCAGTCGACTCAGCCTGTGGCTTCGGTAGGTACTCTAGATCCTCAACATAAGAAAATCTACCATACTCTTCCGAATCCTTAGTGCTTTCTTCATTATTTTTATCAGCAAATTCATCAACTCTGACATTAGCACTTTTAATCATCTTATTAGTAACTTTGTTTAGACACTTGTAAGCTTTAATTTTTGTATAATATCCAAGAAATATTCCCTCATCACATTTAGAGTCAAATTTCCCATTCCTATCATCTTTCAGAATAAAACATTTGCTACCAAAATTTTTGAAGTAACTTACACTCAGTGTGTATCCAAACCATAACTCATAGGGTGTCTTGTTTGTGTCTTTCTTTAGTTGAAGTCAGTTCAGTACATATACAAATGAGCTAACTAATTCTCTCCAATACATATGTGCAACATTTTTCTCTATCATCAGTGTTCTTGCACAATGAACAATAGATATATTTCTCCTTTCAGCAATTCCATTTTGTTGCGATGTTCTAGGTTCAGAAACCTATCTTTTGATGCCATGCTCATTACAATAGTTAGTGAATTCATCAAAAATAAACTCACCACCTCTATTAGACCTCAAGCATTTCATTTCTTTTTCGATTTGTTTTTCTACTTTAGCTTTGTACCATTGAAACATCTTAAATGCCTCAGATTTCTCTTTTAAAAACATAACAATCATCAATCTAGTATAACCATTGTTATGCACTAAGTTTGCACCCTTGTTTCAAGCTCTCATAGTCTTGATAACTTAGTATAACATGGGAATCACCTCCAGGTTGTGGGACATATGCTAACTGAGATGAGACCTCCAATTTCTAGGCTGGTTCCTCTTGGATAATCACCTTAATTTGCTTCTAGATAGGAAAGTAAAACTTTTGAGGGAAAAGGGATAGGAGGAATGCTTGAAAGGGAAATGACTTGAAGCAAAACTACCTACTAGGTGATACACCAAAATGATGGTTTGAATCATAGTATAGAGGATGAAATGAATGAACAAACTTAGGTCTAGGAGATCACAACTCACTGAATAGGCTTGCATAAATATTTCATAGAAGGGTCTATAATAGAAAGAGGCTATTCAGGGAAAGAAATAATTTCACAAACAATATCATTCCTAAGAATTTAGGCACAATCTACAACCTGCAAACAAACATTCACCTCTGCAACTCGGTATAGGAATGAGATAGATTGTCAGGGGGTTGAGGTATACCCACAAGAGCATTCAAATCAAATCACCCACAAGAATACACATAAATTGTAGAAAGAGAGAGGGATCAGGAACCCTAAGATATCACTAAAAACATACATATACTTCAATTCAATAAGAGAGAATTCAGACAAGGAAACATAGGGAAAGAGAAGATGTCATAAAGTACCTCTACAATATCTAAATCATCAATGGGAGATTATAGAATGTAGAAAACTAGAGGGTAGAGAAAATGCCAATGATAGCTTTCTAAGAAAGAGACTTTCTTCTTTACAAAATGTGAACTCTAAGCTCTAAAGCTCTCTAAAAACAATATATACATCTCCTATTGCATGTAAGTAGGAGTCAAAAACCTAACTAGGGTTACATAGATTTTCATTAGAATAATATCCAACCCTAACTGATGCAGAGCACACAACAGTAAAGGTTAATGAGTTTGAATCAACATCTATAAGTTGATGCCTCCAACCAATTCTTAGAGAACCAAACTTAATTCATTGTGCAACCGACTGTATAGATGCAGAAAAATTCACAATCTTGTGATATCTCGATGATGAGACTATCAATAGTATCAAAACACTAAAACAAATCATCAACATCTGATTGGATTCGTTGTTTCTTATGTACCTTGCAGGACTATCAAACATCACCACTAGATTATCTCATGGTGCCAGTGTACTATCGAGAATGCCATGTTAAGTATTCAATATACACATAACATAACATACTACTATATTTCCATCTTCTAATGCCAACAACAACATTCATTGTTATGTGGAGACCATTCTAAATGGTTCCACCAATATTTCCACTTGAATTATTTCAAATGAAACTGCTGCCACCTTTCATCATCATTCAAATGCCAAACACCAAAATCTAAGGATCTTCAAATCCTTCAATCATTCCTCAATGTAATCATGGATCTTCATGCAACACTTTCAAGATGTGTCTCTCACAACAAAACACTCTGCTACACCAGGTCTTCCATGCACCCATATCTAATCATAGTGTTTGTAGGTTGTTTGGGATTGTATCTCCTCATCTTGCAGTCACAACCTGCACAAACACATATATCCACCACCCTTCCTATTTCAACTATCGAGAGCAAGCTCCATAAGTATTCAGAGATCAACCATTAAATGGTTCTTTCACAAAATAATTACACCCCGGGTCACTCTAGAAAGTGATAGTCAAAATGCATTTCTTAGGATCTTCTGCACAATTGTCAAAATAGCTTAATAATCTTCAATGACAACCAAATCAAATGTCTATGATAGTTTACCTTGAAACTATTTGAGAATTTTAATGTAATCAACATTGAATCCATACTATGTCACCAAATCGAAACCCAAACACCATATCATGCACTCTGTCAAATCATCTCTAATTCGAGACTTTCATAAAACTAGTGTATAAGCAAAACTGATTTAAAAATGATCTTTTATAAGCAACTCAAGATACCCGATCTATTATTGAATTAGATGATTATAGTTTGGAATTACATGAAAGTCAATCCAAACAAGTTGAAGTTTGAAAGACCGATTGACAACAATAATAGAATAACCTTCGAATATACCAATCATGATTTCAATAGTGGAGAAATTACAAATTGATAAATGAGATTTTCATAAAACCCGAACAGTCACAGAGGAAATCCATATGAAAAAATATGGAATGTATTTTGTTCATCTGTCATATTACATTTACCAATCTTTCAATGATTCCCCATCTCCCATCCTATTCGACTCTACTCTCCTCCTCTCCCATCAGGTTACAAAATACAAATAAAAGCTTTTCCAAGAACCCGATAAATCCCAAAACTAACTCTCCCAACTAATTCGCATCTTTCCCACTACGCTTATTAACTGACTCAAAAGATTGAATTAGATAATTACTAAAACCTAATGATGATATAAACCCTTTATTTATTATGCCTACGGACACTTAGACTTCTATGATTTAACCTTCAAGCTCAGACCTAATTACATCAAAATGGAATGGCTTACTAAGCCATATTACAATATAGAATAATCATGTATAAGCCAAAATTATCAAACTATTGTGATGCACCTACATCACTAACTCTGTCAAGTCTAAACATAAATGCATCTCTGCAATATCATGGCCAATTAGATATCTTGTTTATGTGCCCATCTCTGTATTGTATTTGCCTGCAGACAAGCAACCTTGGTTTATCTACCTTTCTGCAACTCAGGGGTAAAAATTGATGTTGGGGTACCTCAGGAAGCAAGAAATGACCAAAGGTAGCTGCCCAGACCTTCTTCATCATCCTCTCAACTGCAACTCTCCTGGGAACATAAATTCTTAGTTACTTTATTTAAGAATGGCCTTCTGTGAGAAACAATGGTGAAAACCCTGTAGATAGATTTGAATTTGAATAACAACGGCTAGCCAGCTTAGGCTCAAAACACAGCCATTGATATCTATCACTTCCTGGTAGATGAACAACCTAGATCACCCTTGAAACAATCAAAAACCCCTTTGGAAAGTCCTCAGCCAGATCAGCATATCACAACCAATGAAAATCAAGCACATCGGCATATCTGTCAGTTTGGACCCACTTTGACTTTCCTTCCTTTAGTAATTCAGCAAATGCACGACTGAAAGCACTTTTCCAAGTCATGAAATACCTCTCCTAACCCTAGTCTGGTCAAGCGACCACATGAACACTACAGTCACCGAATCTCATAATCCTTCATTTACCCTTGGTTACATTCTGAGAACAAGCGAAGACCTTCATTCACCAAGTTTCCAAATCATTTGGAGCATCACCAAACTATTACAAGAACATGCGGCCAAAGGGAAACCTATCAGAGCCACCAAATACCTTGTCAAAACTGCTAAATTTAGAAGACTAGGAAAACCTCATAGTCACCAGTTCACTGAGTACTTTACTAACCCTGGGCCCATTTTCCACATGTCAATCTTCCATTCACTCTTGACCGCTTCATCAATAGACACCTCATAAATTTTTGACATCAGACCCCCTGCAAACTTGATTCCCATCTAACCGTGGGTGCATGCTCTCATAGTCCCTGAATATTGCTCCCGATCATGCACTAGCCATTGATCCTTTTAAAAATGCCACCTCACTTAAAAAATCGGACCCACTGTGAATCCTATCATCACTCGGTAGCCAATCACATGCAAGCACATAAGCAATACATGACACTGGACCCACTGACAAGTCTTTATATCTCAGCCAATCACAAATTGACATGTCATCTTGACCTGGCATCAGACCCACCTGACAGGACCTGAACACTTGGAAGATCTAATGGTGCGCATATAATTGCAAAGGCTCAAAAGATTCCTTTCGATCATGCACCAAACATAGATTTTCATTCTACTGACATCCCTGTAGATACTTTGACAAAGGTCCCACTGAAAAAATCCAGTCATCACTTCATTGGCCAATCAAACGCGAGCATGTCAAAACATGAGGACCCACCTGAAAAAGCCCTGACAACAAAGCAAGATTGACAGCTGGCGCATAATCTCATGTGTTAGAGAAATCCATGAGAATATGTGCTAGCCATTGGATTAAAGGAAGAAAGGTTACTGGGCCCACTCTGACAAGTTTCCAAATCCCCACCCTCGACCAATAAAAAGCCTCCATGTCAGACAACATGGTAGTGGACCCACTTAGCAATTGAAGCACTGCTTGAAAGGAAGATTGACGGTCGGTGCATAATCTCATGTGTCAAAGAAACTCCATGAGAATATATGCCAGCCATCAATATTGTTTAACTAGGACCCCCACTTAGATGAGACCGCTAGACTTTAAGCGACTACACGACTGAAGGAAGAAAAGACCATTCACTGAGTTGCTAACTGTTGAGGACTTAACTGCTAGGAATAAGATATTATGTGAACCACTGCATTTGCCAGTTTGCCAAATAGAAAGGATAATCATCGAAAAACTTAGAGAACTAGTGACCAGCCAATGAGAGTAAAGCGCACATGGGAATTTGACAGACTTAAGTCACCGATAAAGTAACCACAAAATAGAACATGACCTAGGGTTTTTAAGCACAATAGCTAGATTTTTCAAATTTTTAGACCTACAGATCAGGGAGTTTAAAGAATTGCAGTGACTAGAGGATAGGGCACAAAGTCATGAAATTTTCAAGGGTGCTCAGTAGGGAAAAAAGGCATACTTTGGGATAGAACTTAGCCAAATTTGCATGGAACAGAAAAATTGGGTAACATTTTGGCAATTTCTACTGGATGTCAGCCTGCTAGACATGGGAACCAGTGGCCTTAAAATGATCCATTGGGCATGGGGTCTATTTTGAGGAACATAAAACTTTGATAGAGGGATAGAACTGGAACTAGAGGGACAAAACTTGTGCACAAGCACTTCTTGGAAAGAAGGAAAACTAACCTATAAAATAGGGATAGAAAACAAGAAAACATATTTACAAGTATTTGCAGAGAGGGATTAACCTCGAAAGAGGGCTTCAAGTGGAATCCATTCACTGATATAGGCAAGGCATCTCCCTCAAGAGTTGATAGCTGAAAAGCATTAGGCCCTTTACATTCTGTTATAACAAATGGTCCACCCCAGAATGAATCAAATTTTGTATGTCTGTCAGGTTTGGATCTAAACTCATCCCACTTGAGGACTACATCTCCAATTTTGAAATTTCTGATCCTAGCTCTTTTATCAAAATTTATCTTTGTCTGTATCTGGTGAAATTCCATATCTTTCATGGATTTGTCTCTAAATTCTTCTAGCTCCATGAGCTGAGCATACCTGATCTGTGAATGATCTCCTTCTTCAAATATGACATATTGAGTGGCCAAGTCCAAAGCTGGTAATTTAGTTAAAATGGACAACTTAGCCTCTCTGCCATACACTAACACATAAGGAGAATTTCCAATGATCTTCTTTGGGGTAATCCTATCTAACCACAAGGCAGACTTCAATTTAGTATGCCAATCTCTTTGATTATCCTACAAGGTTTTCTTGATTGTCCTAATCAAGTTCTTGTTTGTTGATTCTGCTAAGCCATTTCCCTGAGGGTAATAATTTGAACTTGTATTCAGATAAATGCCATTTTTGATTGCCCATTCTGAGACTTTAAGGCCTATGAATGCCAAGGCATTATCTGTTATTATGGAGTCTAGAGTGCCAAATCTATGAATTATATCATCATAAAAACTTAATACAACACTCTCATTTGATTCTTTCAAGGCAACTGCCTCTATCCATCTAGTGAAATAGTCTATTGCAGTGATTATCCACTTGTGTCCTACACTAGATGGAGGATTGATCATACCAATAAAGTCTATGCCCCATTTCATGAAAGGTTGCTCTGTTTTGACTGGCTATAGGGGCAAACCTACAAGCCTTTCTTTTCCTAAAAATGTAGCACATTTGATGCATTTTCTCACATACTCATGACTATCCTTAAAGATAGATGGCTAATAGTATCCAGCCCTCATGATTTTAAAAGTAGTAGTCCTAGGAGAGAAATGACCTCCAGAAGGTCCATCATGAAATTCAAATAGGACTTTAGCTATCTTTTCTAAATCAATGCATCTCAAAAGGACACCATTGTGATCCTTTCTAAAAAGAACTTCATCTATCAGCACAAAAGGAATAGATTGTAATCTATAATATCTTCTTCTTGCTAAATCTAGGCCTACAAGACATTGTCTTGTCTTCAAAAAATGAATCATGTTAGGAAACCAATCTGATGCCTTAGCATGTCTTCTATAGAATGCACAACCAAAGATGCATCCACTTGCTCTAATTTCTTTAAACTTTCATCTCCTGCCAAATGCTCACAAAGACCTCTTCCTCTAACTAGCTTGGTGGTCTGAATATCAATGTCATATTCCATTACTTTGGTAATCCAACCAGCTCTTTTCTCATTTAGGTCCTTGGAAAGAAAAAATTCTTTGACACTTGGATGAGTAACTTTCAAGTGTACCTTGCTATGGGTCAACAGGTATCTAAAATTTTTAAGGCTCTTCACCACATCAAGTATATGTTTCTCTACAAAAGAGTATCTCTGTTCATACTCTTCTAAACCTTTGCTGAAGAAAGCAATAGGCTATTCCAATCCATCTAGATTTTCTTGAGTCAACATTGCAGATATAGCATCATGACCTCCATAAGCATAAAGGATAAAATCCTTACTGAAATTTGGGTTTAATAGAGTAGGAGCTTCTGTCAAAGCCTCTTTGATAGCCTAGAAATTAGCTTTTCCTTCTTTAGTCGAGCTAAAAGTTGAACTCTTCTTTAACATGGTTGTCAAAGGCTTCAATAAATCTACAATATTAGGCAAGAAACACCTGACAAAGTTAATCTTTCCTATGAAAGATTGGAGAATTTTCTTATGATGTGGCAATGGTAGCTCTAGGATGGCTGCAATTCTCTCAGAATCCATTGTAATTCCTTCTTTGGATACTACATACCCCAAAAATTTTCCTTCATGAACTGCAAACACACATTTCTTGGGATTTAGAGATATCCCAAATTCTCTACATCTTTCAAAAATCTTCCTCAAATGTTTGATATGATCTAATGCATGTTTAGAATAGACAGTTATGTCATCTAAGTAGACCAGTACAAACTTGTACATAAGATTTTTAAAGGCCATATCCATTTCCTTTTGAAATGTAGCACCTGCATTTGATAGACCAAAGGGCATCTTTTGATAAGCCATGGTTCCCCACTTGGTTGTGAATGCAGTCTTATATTGATCCTCTTCATTAACTAAGATCTGATTATATCCTGAATAGCCATCCAATAATGAAAATCTCTCAGACCCAGAGACACATTGTAAGATTTGTTCCATAGAGGGTAGTGGATAGCGGTTTGTTAAAGAGGCTCTATTAAGGTCCCTGAAGTTAACACATAATCTCAACTTCCCATTCTTCTTCCTTACAGGAACAAGGTTGGAAACCCAACTAGTATGCTTGATGGGGTAGATGATACCACTTTCTATCAATTTGAGCACTTCTCTATGCATAAGTGGCTCAAGCTTGGGATTAACAGGCCTTTGCTTTTGCCTTACTGGTTTGGCATTAGGCTCTAATTCAATAGTGTGCTGAGTAAGGGCTGGATTAAAACCCTTGAGGTCTTCATATTGCCATGCAAAAAGATCACTGAATTCCTTGAATAATTGAGTATAAGTTTGCTTTTCCAAACTGTAAATTTTTACCTAGTTCCAACTCTAATTAAACACAATGTTCTTGTTGAACTACAAGGCCAAATTTGTTCTTCTTAACTTGATCATCCTTGTTGAAGACTGTCTCTAAGGTGAAAAGACCTCTAGGCATCTTATTGGACTTAAGTTGTATCACTTGATCACCATAGTTCTGTAATAGTCTATCTTGATTATACTCTGAAAAAATATCTTCTTCAAACAAGAACTGCAAAATTTGTTCATCATTGTCAAACACCTACCAATTGACATCGTTATCAAGAATAGAAGGTCTGAAAATCACTTTAATATGCTATTGGTCTACTTCTTTTGAAATGCTATTGGAAATATCATACTGAGATCCAACAATAGCTAATCTATCAACATTTTGATTTAGCTTCCTAGGGATGGCAACAATATTGAAAGCACAAAAATCCTCAATTACATCCCAAAATCTATGTTTGTATGCTTTCAAGGGGTCATTTTTGGTTGCACTTATCCCTCTTACTTGGCTAACAACTAACTCACTGTCACCATAAACTTTTAAGGCTTTGAGCCCTCTTTTCCTAGCCCACTCTAGTCCATTCACTAGACTTTCATATTCTGCAGTATTGCTAGTGTAGGAGAAACTGAACCTGAAGGCTGTATAGTACCTTTCTCCTTCTAGGGACACTAACATAGCACCACCACTAGAACCATGTCTACTTCTAGCACCATCAAAAAACAATTCCCAAACTAGATTATTCTGATCCTCTGAATCAGTGTCTTCTTTGAGAAGGTTTGGCTCTATGGATCCACTTTCTTGTATTAAATAACTTCCCAAACCAAAATCCCAAATAAGGCTTTCTTGGGTCTCCAAAGCTCTTTCATCTAGTAAAATATCAAGGATATTTTCTATCTTAGTGTCTGCTTCTCCAATGGTTTGGAAGTCACTGTTATCAAATATAGGGCAGTTTACATTGACGATATTGGACACATATGGTTCTATATGGTGTGATGCCAATGGTTCTGACTTAATGGTGACCTTGGTCCCATACATTGTGTGAAATAGCATGTGAGACCAGTCAGAAGACAGGTATCCTCCTATCTTAGCTGTAAACTCCCTTGACAAGCATATAGAAAATAATGTAGGGAGATCTATGATATATATATCAAGGAGGACGGAGAAATTAGGACTAGCATGAAGGATCAGACTGGTATCCTTAGCCACACCTATAGTATTAACTGAGGATCCATCAAGTTGTGTGACCTTCTTTTGGAAGGGTTCATATTTTAGTCCTAATTGGTCAGCCACTTTTTTGGGCATTACAGTGCTAGTAGCTCCACTGTCTACCATACAATTATGTACTAAATATTTTCCAATAATTAAAGATACATAAAAGGGAGGTGGTTTTGAGTTCCTACCTTGCATGGTATTGGCCTTGGAGTTGCTACTTGGAGTCTCCTTTTCTTGATCAGTGTTAACCAACACTGGCTTTGCAGCTTCTTTTGTAGGTTGAGGAGTTGCTGCTTCAATCATGGCCTTCTTCAAAATCTCAGACTACCTTGGAATAGCTAAAGAGTCCCACATAGACATGGTGACATTCACCTTCTTCATGTTGTCTACAATATTGAAAGGTGTCACAGTGTGTATTCTTTGTTGTGCTTTCACCATGATGGGCTCCACCTCTTTGTAATGTTGGTCATCTTTTCTTGTAATGGCAGGAGTCTTCTTGAGTGCGGTGGGAGTAGCTTGCTACACTGGTTTTGTAGATGTAGTAGCCTTAGTACCAGAGTTTTCTTGCTCCATATCTTGAGCTCTTTTCTTTGCTCTTGTATTGGTAGCAATAGAAAATTCATCATTGACTCCATTGAAGTCTGGTTGCTCCCAATTGAAAAGAGCAGTCTCATTATCTTGTGATTCTTGTTGAGGAACTAATCCACTGGATGAGGCCTCTGATTGAGCTTGTGAGGCATTTTGAACCATTAGAGCTTGGTTCATCCATCCATTTGAACATGTAGCCTAATTATGAGACTGATTACAAGGAAAACACCATTCATTATCCATAGCCATATTATTTTGACTAGGAACCATATCCCTAACTGGATTCACATAAAAGAGGGGTGCAGGGTTATATGGTTGGAATGGTCTTTGATTAAAATTTTGCCTTTGTCCTTGATAACCTCCTTGGAATGGTGGCCTATTTTACTAATAAGGTTGTCCTTGATTCTGATATTATTGATTAGGACCTTGGCCTTGTGGCTGAAAGGGTGGTCTGATTCCTTGACCTTGCCTCTTTAGATTGGTCACTTCTTTAGTCAAGGTCTGCAACAAATTTGTCATTTCTTGCTTATTGCTTTCTTGACTATTCTTTATCTCTTGTAGCTCTTGAGAAAAACTTGTCCTTAACTCTTGACCACTAGTACTAGCCTGAGGTGCTAATATGGTGGGAATAGGGGTAAATGGGGGTACTTGTGTAGGTGCAATGGGTGGAAGGCTAGGGAAGATGGGCATAGGTGGCCTTCTAGCTATCATGCTTTCTTGGGTTAAACAATTTTCAGCCCTGACAGCTATGTCAAAAGCTTGGGGTAAAGAAGTACCACCCATAGATTGGATCATGATAGAAATTTGACCATTCAAACTTTGCAAGTAGTATAGGAAAGCATGGTCAGCTGATGGACTTACTGAGACTGGAATTCTATTCCATGTCTTCAAGAACCTACTATTATAATCTCTCATTTGTTCTTGAGGGTCTCTTTTAATGGTTGTCAACTATTCAACCAAAGACAAGTTGTTTGATTTATCCTCAAAATGTTTACTTAATGCATCCCCTAATGCATCCCATGAATTAATAGATCCCACAGCTAAAGTTCTAAACCATTCAAGAGCCTTACCTTTTAGAGAGGCTTCTAATAATTTGGTGGCCACATCTTCTTGAGTTATATTATGGATGTTGCAGATAGTAGTCACATCTCTTATGTGTTCAAAAGTAGTTGTTTTCCCTTCACCTGTGAAATCAGGTAGAATCTTTAATGCCACCAAGGGTACATCATGATGTTGAGAAAAAAATAATGGACTTCCCTAGTTGAAAGGTGCAAAGGCAAACTATCTAACCATTGTAGGAGCTGAAATTTGAAGATTGACAACTACGTGAGTTGTATTTGATGCTGGATTTGAATCTTCTTTTAGATCTCTGGTTAGAGATCTGCCTCTTCTTTTGAGATGAAAGGGAAAAGGTCTCCTTTCTAAAGTATCAGGTGGTGTAGACTAAACTCTCCTTGTAGGGGATGTTCTTTGAGTTGACCTACCCTTGTAGCTTCTTTTTGAGTGAAACTCTACAAATTTAGTAGGCTTTGACCTCCTAGTCTCAATCTTTCTCATAAACTTTAAACAAGTTTAGCTCTGAATCCATGAAATTAGTGGAGTCACCAAATATACTTGATACAACAACTTCTAAAAGTATATATTATGCAATATGTATATCAGAGATAACATAACTTTCAAACAATGAACTTCTTTTGGAGTCCCACTGGGCGTGCCAAAATTGTTATACACTGGCACTAAGGTGGGGTATCCTTGAGCTTAAGTTAGTATTGATAGTCCTTGTGTACTAAAATTCTTTAATCCTTTTATAGATGAACCAACAGGAGCACCTTTGAGCTTCAATCTGATCTATTACTGTCTGTCCCATCGGGTGTGCCAGAATTGTTATACACTAAGTTTGCACCCTTGTTTCAAGCTCTCGTAGTCTTGATAACTTAGTATAACATGGGAATCATCTCCAGGTTGTGGGACCTATGCTAACTAAGATGAGACCTCCAGGTTCTAGGCTGGTTCCTCTTGGATAATCACCTTAATTTGCTTCTAGATAGGAAAGTAAAACTCTTGAGGGAAAAGGGATAGGAGGAATGCTTGAAAGGGAAATGACTTGAAGCAAAACTACCTACTAGGTGATACATTGAAATGATGGTTTGAATCACAATAGAGGATGAAATTAATGAACAAACTTAGGTTTAGGAGATCATAACTCATTGAATAGGCTTGCATAAATATTTCATAGAAGGGTTTATAATTGAAAGAGGCTATTTAGGGAAAGAAATAATTTCACAAACAATAGCATTCCTAAGAATTTAGGCACAATCTACAACCTGCAAACAAACATTCACCTCTGCAACTCGGTATAGGATTGAGATAGATTGTCAAGGGGTTGAGGTATACCCACAAGAGAATTCAAATCAAATCACCCACAAGAATACACATAAATTGTAGAAAGAGAGAGGGATCAGGAACCCTAAGATATCACTGAAAACATACATATACTTCAATTCAATAAGAGAGAATTCAGACAAGGAAACATAGGGATAGAGAAGATGTCACAAAGTACCTCTACAATATCTAAATCATCAATGAGAGATTGCATAATGTAGAAAACTAGAGGATAAAGAAAATGCCATGGATAGCTTTCTAAGAAAGAGACTTTCTTCTTTACAAAATGTGAACTCTGAGCTCTAAAGCTCTCTAAAAACAATATATACATCTCTTATTGCACGCAAGTAGGAGTCAAAAACCTAACTAGGGTTACATAGATTTTCATTAGAATAATATCCAACCCTAGCTCTATCAAGTCTAAACATAAATGCATCTTTGCAATATCATGGCCGATCATATATCTTGTTTATGTGCCCATCCCTGTACTGTATTTGTCTACAGACAAGCAACCTTGATTTATCTACCTTTCTGCAACTCAGGCATAAAAATTGATGTCAGGGTACCTTAGGAAGAAAGAAATGACCAAAGGTGGCTTCCCAAACCTTCTTCATCATCCTCTCAACTGCAACTATCCTGGGAACATAAATTCTTAGCTACCTTGTTTAAGAATGGCCTTCTGCAAGAAACAATGGTGAAAACCTTGTAGACAGATTTGAATTTGAATAACAATGGCTAGCTGGCTTAGGCTCAAAACAAAACTGTCGATATCTATCACTTCCTAATAGATGAATGGCCCAGATCAACCTTGAAATAGTCACAAACCCCTTTAAAAAGTCCTCAGCCAGATCATCGCAACCAATGAAAATTGAGCACGTTGGCATATCTGTCAGTTTGGACCCACTTTGACTTTCCTTCCTTTAGTTATTTGGTGAATGCATGACTAAAATCACTTTTCCAAGTTGCCAAATACCTCTCCTAACCCTGGTCTAGTCAAGTGACCATGTAAACACTACTGTCGCCAAATCTCATAATCCTTTGTTGACCCCTGGTTACATTCTGAGAACAAGCGAAGACCTTCATTCGCCAATTCGCCAAATCATTTGGAGCATCACCAAACTATTATGAGAACATGTGACCAAAGGGAAACCTATCAGAGCCACCAAATACCTTGTCAAAACTACTAAATTTAGAAGACCAGGAAAATCTCATAGTTTCCAGTTTGCTAAGTACTTTACTAACCCTGGGCCCATTTGCCACATGTCAATCTTCCATTCGCTCTTGATCACTTCAACAACAGACACCTCAACAATTTCTGACATCGAACCCATTGAAAAATTGATTCCCATTCTAATGGTGGGTGCATGCTCTCATAGCCCCCGAATATTCCTCCTGATCATGCGCCAGCCATTGATTCTTTTAAAACTGCCACCTCACTTAAAAACTTGGACCCACTATGAATCATGTCATCACTCGGTAGCCAATCACATGCAAGCACATAAGAAATACACAACACTAGACCCATTGACAAGTCTTTATATCTTAGCCAATCACAAACTGACATGTCATCCTGACCTGGCATCAGACCCACCTAATAGAACCTGAACACTTGTCTAACGATGGGCGTATAATCACAAAAGCTCAAAAGATTCCTTCTGATCATGCACCAGTCGTATATTTTCATTCTACTGACATCCCTGCAGATACTCTGACAAAGGTCCCATTGACAAAATCCAGTCATCACTTCACTGACCAATCGAATGTGAGCACGTCAGAACATGAGGACCCACCTGACAAAGCCCTGACAACAAAGCAAGATTGATGGTTTTTGCATAATCTCATGTGTCAGAGAAACTCCATGAGAATATGCACCAACCATTGGATTAAAGGAAGAAAGGTTTCTGGGCCTACTCTGACAAGTTTCCAAATCCCCACCCTCGACCAATAAAAAGCCTCCATGTTAGACAACGTGGCAGGGGACCCACTTAGCAATTGAAGCACTGCTTGAAAGGAAGATTGACGGTCGGAGCATAATCTCATGTGTCAGAGAAACTCCATGAGAATATACACCAGCTGTCAATCTTGTTTAACTGGGACCCCCACGATTGAAGGAAGAAAAGACCTTTCACTAAGTTGCTAACTGTTGAGGACTTAACCTCTAGGAATAAGATATTACGCGAACTACTGCATTCGCCAGTTTGCCGAATAGAAAGGATAACTATCGGAGAACTTAGAGAACTAGCGACCAGCCAATGAGAGTAAAGCACACATGGGAATTTGAGGGACTTAAGTGGCTAATAAAGTAAATGCAAAATAGAACATGGCCTAGGGTTTTTAGGGTTTTTAAGCACAACGGGTAGATTTTTCAAATTTTTAGACCTGCAAACTAGGGAGTTTAAAGAATTGCAGTGACCAGAGGATAGGGCACAAAGTCATGAAATTTTTAGGGGTACTCGACAAGGAAAAAAGGAAGACTTTGGGATAGAACTTAGCCAAATTTGCATGGAACAGAAAAATTGGGTAACGATCATCAAATAAAAGAATAAAGTATCTATCACCATAGTAGCTTTGAGTTCTCATGGGACCACATAGGTCAATGTGAACTAACTCCAAGATTCATTTTGTTGAATAGTCTTTACTTTTAAAACTAGATTTTGTCATCTTCCCTTTCTGACATTGATGACACATAACATGATCTGGTTTAGTTAGGCTAGGTAGTCCTCTAACTTTTCTCTTTCTACTGATCTTAATCATGTTATAAAAATTTACATGACATAACTGTTTATACCATAACCATGCATCTTCATTTTTCACTAGTAAACAAGAAGTCTCAACATTGTCAAGATAAAATAAGTTACCTTTTGATTGTCCTCCTATTCTGACAAGCTTTCCACTTTCATCATAGATTCTCACCTTCTTGCTTTCAAATGCCACTCGGTGACTTGAGTTGTTAAGCTGTGCCACACTTAGAAAATTGTAATTTAGTCCTTTTACCCAATAAGCATTATCACATCTGATTTTATCATTTATCAATAAAGATCCTTTTCCTTTAACCATGCAAGGTGTATCATTACCCATTTTTATTGATCCTCCATTATAATGCTCAAGATGATTAAACTTATCTTCATCACCAGTCATGTGATGTGTACAACCACTATCAATGATCCAAGTGTCATTTTTACTAACTTTAGAAATGAGTGCTATTTCTTCATACCTTTCCTCTTCCTTAGAATCATCTTTCATCGCAACAAATACTACCTCAATGTCATCATCGGTTTCGGTGTCGATGTCCTCATCTTCAACTAAATAATATGCCTTTTTGCCCTTATCTTTGTGATCTCAGTTATTTCCGTTGTAGTGTCGGTAACCTTTGTTGTTTCTTCTTCCATAGCTTCCATCACTAGATCGGTCTTGGTCTTTATCTTCCTCTTTCCTATTGTGACATCTAGTAGTAATATGGCCAACTTCTTTATAGTTAAAACAAGCTAAAGGTAATTTTACCTTATATCTACCTTTACCTTTAGGCAGTCTCTGAGCCATAAGAGCTTCAAGTTCATCAAGCTCATCATTAGTATTACTATCACTGTCATTCTCTATATTATGTCTACTACTAGATTTACTGATCTTCAGAGAAGACATAAAAGTGGACTCAACAGATGGTACAACACTATTATCAAAATTGTTTAGCTCAAAAGTTGTTAACTTAGCAATCAAACTATCAAGAGTAAGACTGCTACCAGGTGCAGACCTTATTTCATGTATATAAGATATTCTGATTGCATATACAGGCAACAAGGTTCTTAGAATTTTACTTACCACTATATCTTCATCAATGACACCACCGGATCCTTGGATAGCATTGAATACCTCTTTGATTTGGTTTGAATATTGTGTAATGTTTTCTCCTTCCTTCATTTTCATATCATCAAATCTGCCTCTTAAGCTTTCAGCTCTGGCTCTCTTCACATTTGCATCACCACCATAGACTTGAGCAAGTTTATCCCACATTTCTTTTGCATTAGTGCAAGTCTTGACATCCTTAAATTCAGCATCAGATAGAGTAGCATCAATTTATATCATAGTAATGTTGTGTTCAGGTCGGTCTCTCAACTGATCAATAGTTAAAGGTCCAGTCGGTGGTACTATGTAGCCATTTTCTAGTAAGGTTATAGTAGAATCAGCAATTCTAGATATATGAATTTTCATCTGGCTTTGCCATATAATAAACTTGTTCTTATTTAGCTTTGACACTTCCTTCTTATACATCTTGTAATCTTTTTGCTGAAGTCCTTAAAACTCTGTTCCAAGCAACCAATGCTCTGATACCAATTGTTAGAATAACTAAGAGAGGGGGGTGAATCAGTTAGATTGGTTATCCTATAGTCCCAAATACAAAGATGTAACACTCAAAATATTTCCAATAAATTTTGCAGCTCGGCAACATAAACTATTAAACTATCTATGCCTTTTACTGATTAATAGTTAATTAACTCACTGTGATTACCAACCAAATCAAATATGTAGTATGTAAAGTATACAATAAAATAATCATCATAGAAACACATAACATAATGATTTAATGTGGAAATCCTAGTAAGGGAAAAACTAACTGGGACCGATAACCCAAAATAATTTTCACTCTTTTGAAGTGAGCTCGATGAAGAGCCAACCCTATTAAAGGTTACAAACACACTATTAAGTGTTACCTTGTTAGAGGATTTAAGACTAATAGTTAAATTTTGATCAGCATTCACTATGGGGTCAATAAGATAACAATGTACATTCCTTGAATGATAGGGGCATAACATAAGATGGTTAAGTCCACTCAGTTAGGAGATTTTTCTGTATCAATGGTTAAACTGAAATAGTTGTTGATCTAATTACAATACAACTTAATTTGCAGATGTTCAGATCTATTCTAAGCTCGTACAAATCCTTTGATCAATATTTCAATTCACTTCCTCAACTTACTTTCACTCGGTAATAGCTCTTTGATGCTCGATACTATTTTGCAGTTTGGTTCTCCTTCAACTAGTCTGATCAGACATGCATGAAACTGTAATCATGTGAAATCTCTGCAGTCTTCTTTCTTCTGGCATAGTTTCAACAATGAAACCTATATCTCTTAAATAGACAGATAAACCAATTTCATATCAACCATCATATTTTTCCACTTATCCTTCTTCATTGATTTTGCCTCTTAAACCTTCCTCGGTAGTTGTGTCAATAACACATTTCAATTCCATCCTTTAGATCTTCTCCGAATTTTGTCAGCTGTGGATCTCTTAAAAAACTTTATCCTCAATCTTGAAATCATAACAATTTCCAGCTCATCATTTTCTTTCGGCTAAACTAATCATTTAATACTTTCATCCATACTTGGTTAACAAAGAAATGCGTTGACGAATACAAGCTTGGTTAATACTGTCACTCAATATACACTATACTGGCTTGGTGTATACTGAAGTTCTTCATTTACCGACCACATTGCCTTGTGCAATTTTTCTTCCTTCTTCATAAAAGATTAATGCAACATAATCAAGTCAACAATATGAGATCATAGACTCATCAATAAGTTACCCAAAGTATTCTTTATCCTCATCTGTCATATCCATCTTTCTCCATGTAGATATCTCAATTCTTCATCTTTTCTCTCTTTTTATAGATGTTTAGATGTTTGTAACTAACATGATAAGTACTGTCAAAACTAGTTGACATCAATGACAACATAATGACTAATTTAACTATCTTACATATCATTTCAGTAAATCGGTGATCTCTAATCACTGATCTTCAAGTCATTCAGGTATTCAATCAGTTGTAGTTCATCACTTGAAACCTCTTTAGATGAGGCTCATTGACACATCCTAAGGAAGTTTGGAGTATAATGTATGAAAAAGAAGAAATAAGAGAATATCTAATAGGATAAAATGAATGAGAAAAGGAATGGAGGGAACAATAACAAGAGTGGAAACTAAATACTAAATCTTAGCCTTCAAGGTAGAATTGGGAATCCTAGACATTTCCTATCAGTAATTCTTAGAATCACACACAAGTTATTTCCAATGAGCCTCTTTGTATGAGGCTCACTGACACCTCCTAGGGACGTTTGGAGTATAATGGATGGAAAAGAAGAAATAAGAGAACATCCAATAGGAGAAAAATAATACAAAAATAAATGGAGGGAGTTATAACAAGGGCATAAACTAAAGAATAAACCTTAGCCTTGAAGGTAGCATTGGTAACCCTATCCATTTCCCATTAATGATTCTTAGAATCACACACTAGATCCTTCCAATGTATATGTTCACTAGGAGTAGAGACCTAAGAAGAATCTAAAACATCCTACATAATTGGTGGAGTGTTCAACATTGTAATTGACAGAAGAAAAGACCCACCCAATAAAACATGAGGTGCTAGAAAAGTTGGCACTATACTCTCAGATAAATATTCCTTCCCCATTTCTCTCTAGGAGAAAGTAGAGGAATGGGAGGAGCCCTTGGATGATAGGAGATAGGTTCTACTAGTGAGGGGTGAGCACAAAGAGATTATGTACACTTTCCATACATAGTAGGAAGAGGGATGTCTAGAAGACTCAATAACATGAGACTTCACCTTGTGCAACTAAATTTTATTTCTCTTTCCTATTGTGATGTAGAGGTTAAGGGTTCAAACACAAAAAATCTTCATTTGGTGGAGGTGAAGGGAAAATCATCAAAGTGATATGAGGTCATTCTAACAAGAGGAAAATAAGTAAACCACCCTTTATGCCATGAAAGCATTAATATCTAATTATTTTGAGAAATAAGGGACTTCAAAAACCTAATTATAATAATTGAAAAGTACCCAAAACAAACTCCAATGATACTTCCTTCATTAAGTGCTTGTAGGCCTACTAGCCCTCTTCACCTAGCTTTTGGGCATTAACTTGAAAACCACTAAACAAAGACACAAAATGAAACCTAATATATATACCCATTTTAAATTTTTAATACATATCTCAGAATGACCATAGGGTGTTTTGGACCAACTTAACAAAAAATAGACTGGTAATGTACAACCTATGGGATTTTTATGACAACAAACTTAGTATTTTGGGCATAAATTTTCACAAAGAGGTCATAACCTAGATAAAAACTATTTTGGAATAACTATTTTGACTTTATAAAATATATTAAAAACTCAAGGGTTGTTTTTTTGCAACATTTGAGTCAAATAGTGACTGGTAATTATGGAAATAGACCAAAATCACATGTTCATCTACCTTGGGCATCATCATTTTGGCCACAAACATTGTTATTCATGCCCGCAAGTCTCAAAATACCATTCTAAATTCCACAAGATTTCAAAAAACATTTCTTATACAGATTTACAATGGTAACAAATACCCAAATAAATAATTTCTTTTCAAAACCCTTGTTAAGTGATGGTTTCAGATTGTCAATAGAAAAACTACCATATCTTGCAAAATACATAATAAAAATGAAATAGAATGGGTTTAAATGAAATAATAATAATTTTCATAACTCTTAAAAATAAGTTCATATTGAAACAACATCATATATGAGAATGCATTTTGTTGGAATAGTCATAGACTTGCAAAAACGTGTGACAATCAACACTTTTAATTAAATCTCCCCATTTGATACTTACAAAAACTAATCTTCTCCCCTGGGATTCAATCATCCATAGATCTAAAAGTCTCTTACAATCCTCTTATGATATTTAGAACCATGTATCAAATCTTCATGATCGTTTAGATTATAACTTTTACAAATGTGCAAGTTTGGACTTTTACAACTTGACAACTTCGATGGCATTTTTGACAATTTTTACAATACTTGAAATATGACCTCATAATGACCTTATAGGGCTTAAAATTGACCCAAAATACTTCACCATGACATATTTTTCCTTATTATAACCTTTATTGGGCATTTTTACATGCTTTGACCTTATTTGACTACATTAGGATAACATGGCCCATATAGGAATTATTGGCACAAATGCCTTATAATATGAAGTGTGCTTATTCCATTTGGTCCTTAAAACCTTATCAGACACAAAAAAAAAATAAGTCAAAAGTTTTACTTATAAAGGCATGATGTCAAATAGGTGCTCTTGAACTAAACTCCCTGAGGAAAAAGAGTTCAAGCCCCATTGAATTATGTTCTTCTTGGTGTTCCAGTTCTTCCACACCTTGTCCTTTGTCCTTGCAAACACCTTTTTTCCCTTCTTCCTATTATTCTTCTTGTTCCTTATTCTATCCAATATTCCCTCAATTTCTAGGCTCCAAAAATCTAATTCTTTAGTATATACCTCAACAACTTCATTGATGTCTATATCATACAATATAACAACATATTCTCATGCATTACACTTTTGCAAATCTACACATTCCTCATGGGTATGTGCAAGATCATGAGGGGCCAAACTATGCCCTTAAGTGGCAATGAAAAATCAGCAAATTAGGGTTAGTCAACTTGACATGAAAATTTCAACTAGCTATGAACCTAATATCAAAAAGTTGTAAGAATAGAATCTGTAGAAAATTGAATGTAGTTTCTAAACTACTAGGCCTTTTTTGAGAAAAAGTTAGTATAATTGGTGAAAAGTATAGATTTCAATGCAGCAGTACAAAAATTTTAGGAAAAAAATAAGAAGTAGGTGTATGTCTGACCACCTTAATGTTGGAAAAATGGTCAGTGCTCCCCTCAGGATTTGTGACATGGATTAATCGCCTCCTGTGTCTTCTATAAGTCTAGTGGTTGTATCGGGCATTAATAGGTTGATCTTTTGGTGCAACGGCAACCACTACTTGTAACAAGTGGTATCAGAGCTTGGTCATAGGTTTGAATCCCCTCAGGTAACGCTGAGGGGGAGATTGTTGGAAAAATGGTTAGTGCTCCCCTCGAGATTTGTGACATGGCTTAACTGCCTCCTGTGTCTTCTATAAGTCTAGTGGTTGTATCGGGCATTAATAGGTCGAGCTTTTGGTGCAACAACAACCACTACTTGTAACACTTAATCATAATCAAATGATAATATTTTATTATAATATTTTATATATAAGTAGTAGACTCATGCCCGGATGTGATGCATATTTTTTTGTAATTTTATTCCAAAAAAATAATTAATTATGAATTTTTTGCTACAACATTTTCAGAATAAAAAAACTCCCGTGTCTGACCACCTTAACTCATTCAAAACTTTAATAAATTCAAATTTATTTTTTTTTCCTTATAGTAGGCGAAGCATAGAATGTGACGCATTTTTTGGATTTCAAAAATGTTATACCATTTGAAAGTTATAGTCATTTTTCAATCAGTATATAAATCAACACTTTAGAGGTAGCTCAATTAGAAAATAACTAATAATTACTTACCGAATTCAAAATTTGACAGCAATTATATCGATAGAAAGATGATAATCTCCTTAAGATACCCTTTTCATTTTATCAAATTCAGGTGAAAAAAAAGTCCTTAGCTACATTGTCAAAGTTTGGAACTCAAAGAAATAGGGGAAAAACACGTATTTGAGACATTCAAATAGTTGACCATGTAGGTTTGGTGCACAAAGCAATACCGAGCCTAATCAGGTACCCGATATTCACCTGAATACGATGATAAAATTTTGAATTTTCATTTTGCCTCCACTTTCTCCCTCCCATTTCTCCATCCTTCATAAACTATATATTAGTTATATATTAGATATATTAAATATTATATAATATCAATTATATATTAAATGTTATATAATATATATTTTACATTAAATATTATTTAATATATATTAATATTAAAAAATATATATTAGATTATATATTATATATATTAAATATTATATAATATACATGTTACATTAAATATTATTTAATTATATATTAATATCAAAAACTATATATTAGATTATATATTATATATAATATTATATATTAAATATTATATAATATACATTTTACATTTTAAATATTATTTAATATGATTCTGAGCACAAGCATGAGTCCCTACAGGGGCATAGTTGTGCCTTTTACAGGCATCGAAAACCCTAGCTACACATAAATGGAGGCTTTGAAGAATAGTTCATTGGAGGCGGATTATAGAAGCAGAGGGCAAGAGAATCACTTTGTTTCCACCACCTGTGGCTGTGAAATGGTATCTTTCCCTACTTTTTCAACCGTAACACTAAATTGCAAAGGTTCTCAAAATAGATTCTAGTCATCGGACAATTGTACCATGCCTGTTGATAATCTGGTAGCTCAACAGAGTCATTGGGAGGTTAAACAAGAACAACCGGACGGACCTTTCAACCAGCCGAAGATTATGGAGAGTGGGGAAGGGTTTGGTAAAATGAGCAGTTGTACTAGAAATTATGCAGGCACCGTAGAATATACTGCATTAATAAATTTAAAGAAGAGATCAGCGGTGGTGTGACATTATGAGGAAAGCCTTACCGTTTCGATGGTGCTGCCCCGATATTATGAAGAATGTCTTGCCACTTCAATGCCAGTGCCACCTTTGTCTCAGACTTTCACCATTGCTTCGCATCAGTACTTTGAGATATGGCAAGGATTGTGGGCTTTTGCATAGCATAGTCCATCATAAATTCTCTATAAATCATCATGCGTTACAGTATTCTGCACGTTTTTGAATGACTTACTCAAAGAATTTAATTTTTACCATAATTTTGGATCCATGGATTGTCATTTTGCGCTCAGAGAGAAGCTACAGATTGCAAGAATTTGATAAATTTGGTTTATCTCATTTTCTTTCTCTGCCATTTCTGAGTAATACGATTTTGTTTTTATCTGTCTTAAATGATTTCACCTGAAGTTACTGAATTTTTTTAGATGATTTTGTCTGAAGTTTTAATGAAATTTCTTACATGGATGCTAATAAAATCTCTTCCATGAATGCTGATAAGATGTTTAAATTTAGAGTTAATAAATTCTATAGCTTGAATGTTCTTTGTTGTAGAAGGTTATTTTCATGGTTTGTGATTCATGCAATTCCTTAATAGTTTCATTCTTAACAGAATTCATAACTAGATTTTCCATAGCCAATTTTCTTCTTGATTGTTGCAATATTTTCTCCTCCATTGAACATTTTATAATCAGTTGATATACAATCACATTTTCCTCTTGGCCAATTCTGTGGGCTCGCGATTGAGCCTATAGATCCACAAAAGGGTTCAAATCTAGATCTGGTGGAAGATTAGTATTAGCAAGAAGTCATTCACTGACATCTCATTTGGGTCATGGGGACTCCCTAGGGGTCCTAGTATGCCTTATCATGCGTTAGGACCCCTAGGGAGTCCCCATGACCCCTTTTGACACATTGGAAATCTCAAGTGTGTCTTAAGGGGTCCTAAGACCCCTTAAGACACACTTGAGATTTCCAATGTGTCAAAAGGGGTCATGGGGACTCCCTAGGGGTCCTAACGAGTGATAAGGCATACTAGGACCCCTAGGGAGTCCCCATGACCCCTTTTGACCCATTGGAATGCTCAAGTGTGTCTTAAGGGGTACTAATACCCCTTAAGACACACTTGAGCATTCCAATGTGTCAAAAGGGGTCATGGGGACTCCCTAGGGGTCCTAACGTGCGACAAGGCATACTAGGAACCCTAGGGAGTCTCGATGACCCCTTTTGACACATTGGAATGCTCAAGTGTGTCTTAAGGGGTCTTAGGACCCCTTAAGACACACTTGAGCATTCCAATGCATCAAAAGGGGTCATGGGGACTCCCTACGGGTCCTAATGCATGATAAGGTGTACTAGGACCCCTAGGGAGTCCTAATGACCCTGTTTGACACATTGGAATGCTCAAGTGTGTCTTAAGTGGTATTAGTACCCCTTAAGACACACTTGAGCATTCCAATGTGTCAAAAGGGGTCATGGGGACTCCCTAGGGGTCCTAGTAGGCTATCACATGTTAGGACCCCTAGGGAGTTCCCATGACCCCTTTTGACACATTAGAATGCTCACGTGTGTCTTAAGGGGTACTAAGACTCCTTAAGACACACTTGAGCATTCCAATGTGTCAAACGGGGTCATTAGGACTCCCTAGGGGTCCTACTATGCCTTATCATGTGTTAGGACTCCTAGGGAGTCCCCATGACCCCTTTTGACACATTGGAACACTCAAGTGTGTCTTAAGGGGTACTAAGACCCCTTAAGACACACTTGAGCATTCCAATGTGTCAAAAGGGGTCATTGGGACTCCCTAGTGGTATATTATGTATACTTTATATTATAACTGAATACAAATAAATTTGTACCTGGTCTCTCGATCGCCTACCATGATCAGGTGTCCTAGCATAAGTCCTAGGTAGCGAAGGGACCATGCCAACAATACCAACTCTGACCTATAAATATATATTTGCAATAATGAGATTAGTAGAGTGGTGCAACATAGAGTAATAAATCTGCAAAATAGGATGATAGCATAATAAAATTAAAAATTAATTGAACCAAAATTAAAACTTACATCTGGTGATCCCTCCTCTGGAATAGTGGGCTGGGTCAACAAAGAAACAAAAGATTCTCGTGGGCCCTCCCTCACAGTCGGAGTAACCTATGAGAGTAAAAAGATTGTCAATTATATATCAATGTACTTCATCAGAGCAACCCTCGTTACAAAATACAAATAATAATATGTAAAAGTCTACGTACAATCGGGCTATCACTCTGAATTGAGACACCTATAACCTTACACCACTGAATTGGTGTCGAGACATCATCAATAGCCACACCCTATACAATAAAGTGCAAGTAAAATATTTATTACTACACACAAGTGGCATACATATGCATGCATAATTAATCTTAAACAATTAACTACCTTTCCTTTGTCGAAACCTAATGAAGGAACCCCCTCACGCCCCCCACTAACATTGGCTGTAGCCTACAAGAACACAATAAGATGACAATATATATTAGTAAATGTATGAATTTTATTGCTCTAATTGATAGAGATTTAAGCATGTACACCAAATGATATAAAAAAAAACTAATGGGTACATAATTTATAATATACCATATAGTCATCAAGGCCAAATGAAATGGCCGAAAGTGTGGACTCATCCACCTGTCTCACCTCCTCCTGTGTCATTGACTAAACATAAATGGAAAAAATATATATACATAAGTGCATGCAATCATGAAAACTAATCTAAATAAATAAATTATTTTTAAATTAAATAAGTCATGTGACAAATTTATTTATAATGTTTACTCTTACTGTATTAATAGGAGTCAATGGCTCTATGTGCACCTCCTGAGCACTCTCATGAGATGTAGATGCTCCATGAGGTGTTGCAGCCTCTGCAGCTGCCTCTCCTATATCCCCCTCATCAATATCATGAAACTGATATATATCATAATCAGTAAGCGGTCTGAGGCACATATGCCTGCACATAATGCACATATGGGGCTCGCATACATGTGAACTCTGACAAGATGTTGATGCACCAGCAACATCCATAGGAGGAAACTCTGACTTGGTTTGTGTGATCAATTGATCACTCAGTAAATGAATGGCCCTAATAGTCTATTCAGCAACCTCTCCAATGATATCGGGATGCTGCACTGGAGGAGGGGGTGCAACATTAGTGGGGGGGACAAAGGTAGTGGCCTTTCGGTGCTGGGAAGATGGCCTAGTCTGAGGAGCTCCTCTACCTATGCCCATGTTGGGCCTCATACTCCAACAATCAACATGGTGACCAAGCACAAACTCAACATACAATTTTTTAAGGAAATAAAATGGGACCTCCAAATTGGTATGGGGTGGTTTATCAAAAACCATCCACCAGCGATCCCAAAAGTTTTTGCGCATTGCTTCATTTGTGCACCATTTTATTGATAATTTGGGCTTTTTGGGGTCAACTAGTATTCCAGTTTTAGGATCAACAAAAAGGGTGGCTATATCTTCCTTACTTATATTAAGGGTTGCAATCCCATCATGGTCAAGCCCATCATCAAATTGGGCATGCATATCATCACGCCAATGAAGAGCAACATTATGTTGCTGCATGAGTGTGTCAATATTTCCAACAATTGTATTTAGTGTGGCAAGCATGGGACCTAATGTAGGTATATTTTGATACGTGTTTTGGAAACCTCATATTGTGTTCAAATTTTCTTCTATCAAATCTTGTAAAGATTTAGGGTTTAGATATGGGGGATTGTTTTCAGGATTGTTATTTGGAGGGTTATTTTCTTCATTGTTGTTAGCCATGCCTGATTAAATAAAAAAAAAATCTAAATTTCAAATATTATTACAAATATAAATACAAAACCCTATTTAAAAAAAATAATGCTACATTTAGAATGAAAATGCAATAAATTAATAAAAATATACAAATAACTACTTACTGAATATGCTTGGAGTCGAATTTGTTGTTTCCAATATCAGGTATCTGAAAATATATCAGGTATATGAAAATCGTAGAAAGAAACTTGAAGAAAATTGCACAAGGAAATGAAGAAAAGGGTTCGCAGGTTTCAGATTTATGCCACAGTTATCAGGTACCCGATATTTTTGGGCACCTGATTAGGCCTGTGCTTTGGTGGCAGGTTTTCCCAGGTGTACTGACACCCAGGCCTACTAAAAATTCAACAAGCGCTTTCATGTGCTTTTGGACGAGTGAAAAGTGAATATTTTTCACATCGCCACTTTTTGGCCCCTCATCTTCTTGCACATACCCTCATTAGAAAAAAAATGAAACATCCTCATTTTTATTTCATCATTAGCAATAACTTTATTCTCAATATCAACCTTAGTATTAACCCACACATTATCATACCTTCCTACTGGTTCATCAATGACAATTTCATCAGCTACTTGATTACCAACAACTACCATATCATTAATCTCAACATCATTATTCCCTTCTATTAGTTCATAAAAAAATGAAAAAGGTTTGTTCATCTTCAAACACAAATGGAATATCATGCATCTCAATTTGTAACTTACCTTTCTCAACTTGAACAGTAAATCAAACTTTACCTTTTCCTTATGTGCTATTGTCTATGCTTGTTTCTTTCTTCTTTTCATTAGTATGTGAATATGCCATACCACTCTTCTCTTAACTATTAGATGCCAACTTGTGGCTTGCCTCTTAATCATTTTTCCAACTCTTCCATACCTTTCTTCATTTCCTCATCAATATCCCTTTTCCCTTGTTCTATAGCCTTCATCAAATCTCTCTCCCTTGCTACATTTTCTTTTACAACTTGCTTCAATTTCCTTATCTCTTTCTAAACCTTATTTGCCTCATTTCTTCATCTTTTGTCTTTTTCTCCTCTCTTTCTCTTCTCCTTTCTTTATTCCTCCTTTGTGAATCCTCACCTTTCAAATAACTCTTCAACAAATCCATCTATTCCTTCACCACTATGCCTTTGTCTCACCTAGGTCTCTCCTTTTTTCCTCTACCTAGTCTTTTGGAAACCAACCTGCACAAATACAAAATACACAACCAAAAAATCTCTCTTTCCTAGACCTTTTGAGCTCTAATACCAATTTGATGAAGAGGTTAAGGGTTCAAACAATTTTTTTATTTATTTAGTGGAACTTAAGGGAAAATAATCAAAGTGACATGAGGTCATTCTAACAAGACCAACAAGAGAAAATGGTCCATGCCTATGGCCCCTTTTTTAAACATAACCTTCTATTCTGTGTGTTTGATCTTTATCATTCACCAATATTATGTCATTCCTCATTAATTAAAGATTAAAAATTATTTAATTAATTACTAATGTTCATCCTTTAAGTTACATCATGTCCTGTCTGATTAAATGACCATGTCAATTAATTCAGCCTTCTAGGGGTAAATAACCATTAATTTATCCCCTATTCCTAAGTCCCAATCTGAGATAACTAAATTACATTTATCTATCCCTTTTCCCTAAGTTTCACAATTAATTAATTGGATAACCTTTTAGATTTGTGGAATTTTCATAATTCCTAAATCCTAATTTCTAATTTGTGGGAATAAATAAATTTTTAAATTCAAAAATTCCCTCCTTTTGCCAAATGGGATTTTACCCCTTAATTTTTTCTTCACTTCCTATTTTTTACCCTCCACTTCCTCTTTTTAGCCTCCACCTCCCCCATTTTTTTTAGTCATAATTATCATAGT
>BSBK01006280.1:907500-942763 GCA_027943335.1 Chamaecyparis obtusa
AGTTATAGTCACTTGTTTGCAAGATCTACACAATGTACTGATCCCCACCAGTGTCTATTATATATATATACACATGTACATGGTTGAGTTTTACACAGATTGTAGGTACCAAGCATCAACTTCCCTGAATTGCCAGGATGAGTGTGCCCTATCACATTATCTCAATGGTAAGAGAGGGGAGATAGCATCCAGGTCTAAATCCTAACCTAAGCCATCATTTGTCCTAAAATATTGGACACGTATTTGATCGATTACCTTACTTGAATTGTCAAGGTGACGTGAATTCATGAACCCTTGTTTGACCACACTTATGTTGTTGCATCTTTTCTATATTTTGTTTTAGTCAGATTTCAATGTGCATGCAGTCATGTAGATCAATGTTGCATTTTGTCATGACGTCAGTAAAAGATTAATTATAAAGATTAAATAATTAAACCTTCTAGAATTTTGGAAAAATTAAATATATAGATATTTAAATAATGACTAATTAAATACCTATATTTATTAAAGAGACTTAATTAAAAAGTCTAAAGATAAGATTGTGGATCTAATTAAATATTACATCTAAATGGAAAATTAAAATGCATAATCAATATAAATAAATTATTAATATGCTATAAATATAATTTTTATTAAAATAATTATATGTAATTTAATTACACTTTAATTAATAAATTATAATAAGGTTTTTATTAAAAGGTTGAGTGGAGAATAAGTTATTTAATTAAAAAAGGAAAGAAAGAATATTTATTTATTTTGTTATTAAAAAATAGATAATATTTATTTTGTGAAAATAAAATAAATAAATAAATAATATTTATTTATCTAATATTAAAAGAAGAAAGAAAAAATAAATTATGTATTTCTTTTCTTTAAAAAAATATGTAAATTGATTTAATTTATATTTTTTAAAAAGTAAGAAAATAAAGAAAAAGTATTCTTTAATTTTAAGTTGAGTTATCTTCTTCTTTAAGTTTACATATTTTAGAAATTTTAGTTTTACTAATTTTTCTTTATTAGAAGTTTTTTTGGTCATTTTGGGAGTACACAGGGTTTTTGAGGACATAAAGATTTTTGAGAACATAGGTTTTAGGAGACAAGTTATAGGTTATGCATTTGAATTTTGAAGTTAACGTCTTCTTCTTCTTTCTTGAGGTAGAGGTTTTTGAATCTTTTTGCAGTTTCTGTTAGAAAGATTGCTTTCTTTGTTGTAAAGATTAGTAGGGTTTTCTTGTAAGTTATTTTTATAGCATAACTAGTATTCTGAGAAAGTTTATCTAGAAACCCTAGGAGAGAAAATTTAAAAGAAGTCATATGTGTTAGTATTTAAAATTGTGTTTTTACTATTTTTTTCACATTTAGTTAAAATATATAGCTGCATCCTTGATTATGAACTTATGTGTTTACAATTACTCACATGTCAGATTTGAAAACATATGGTTTTACTATAACTTTCATTTCAAATGACTCTTTCAAAATATAAAGACACTTTCAAACACCCATTTGGATTTTATTTAACATATATAAAAATCAAATAGGGTTATTTTGTATGGAAAGGGTCAAATATTGAATGTTATAGTGAGGTTAGCTTATTTGAGCTTGAGTTTTCAATTAGAGATAGGCGAACAATCATTGATAACTTTTGCAAAATACATAAGTAGGAAACTTTCTTCAGTGAGATATGAGCATATTATGGATTTTTTTACTAATTTTGAGGAAGATCCAATGGTTCAAACACAAGTTATAGTCTTTTTGCTAAATTGATAACCTTCAATTTTTAATAGGGCTGCTAGGAAGATTTACTTTTTACACCATTTAAATGAAAATTTCTCTAGGACTGGTTATAATGGAAAATATATGGAATTAAATTATATTTCTATTGATATAAGTTTCATATCCATATCATTCTATACGAGATTATATAATTCAAATTACAGACTGGTTTATATAGAGAGAATATACAAAAACTCACTCTTATTAAGCCTAGTCTTCCCAAAACTATAACCCCTTCATTTCAATGATGGATTCAAGATATCTATGTATTTTACAACTTATTTCCCTCTCAGTACTTTATTCTAATCTAATCAATTTATAATTAAATTTTTAAATTATATTTAATTAAGATTATAGGGATTCAAGAGTAAAATTAAGTGTTAATATCATTTTTAAATGAATTTTAAGTAATACTTATACCTAATGTGGTACCTTATATTGAGACATTTGTGAAATTGAAAAGTAAATCATAATGTGACATATTTGGATTCATCAAATATTTTTCATGTGTGTGCTCTATGTCATTGTATTTTGTGTGGGTGCATATTGTCCATTCAGGTAGAGTGTTGTCCTAGGTGGATTTTGTGTTTCATACTTGGATTATTTATGGTTTTATACCTTTTACTTTTTGAGGTTATATGTTGAAAATTTCATAACCATTTTGATGTCACAATTGGTTCATGTGTGGTTTTGGTTGCATTGGTGAGTTATGTTATATCTTCCATTGAGTTATGATCATCATTTTATTTAACCACAAAAGGTGGTGACCATTATTGTATTGAGTCTTAATTAACTTGGTCACCTTGCTTATCCTATTATGATTATTTTATATGTTTTATATGATGACATTTTTTTATTATGATTTAATCCATGTTTGGAGATATATGTTCTTGATACTATTGATGATCATTGATATTGTGATATGAGATTGTGAGAATTGGTATTCGATTTATTGAGATGTCCATTATGGGATGGATAGTTTGGATCCTTGTATAAGATGAGATATTCTTTATTATGATCCAACACTTGTCTGTAATGAATTTCATGACTTAATTATTTTGAGAAGCCCTTTATGGTTTTTATTTTTCCTTCTCTTTATTTCTTTTGGTTGGAGCACTAGGGTACATGATCTAGGAGCATAGAGGGGAAGTGTCTTGCAATGAGGGTCGGGACCCTAAAGAGGATGCTAGGATAACTCATTGTAAGTTGACTTAATAAGTGATAAATCAATAAATTAATTAGGATGGGAGTTGGAGAGGATGCTTGATTAAGGTATAGCATAGTTGGTTTTCCTTGTCTATATGATAGGATTACTGATACCACATAGAGTTTGGTGCAGGATAACCTAGCACAAAGGAATACCATGAGGTTCCAAGATATATCATGAGAAATTTTTTAGTCTTTAAGGTCATTAGGAGGTGTTTCAAGTCATAATGTGTCACTATGAGTTCATATGTAAGGCCAAAAGAGCCAATTGCAATAAGTTGTCAAAGTTGCCTAATGAGGTCCTAATTAGGTCTATAAGGTAAAATCATGTAAATAAACCCATGGAAGGGTAAGAAGATTGTAAAAGGTCATAAATAGTCCATTGTGACGTGTTAAAAATTTCTATGCAACGACTTAAGGTCATTTGAGTACAAAACCCAAAAGTTATCAATTAGGACAAGCTATTGTCAATGCAAAAAGGTAACAAAAAGTTGCAAAACAATGTAACAAGTGCATGTTCGGTCCTAAGAGGTGGTTGGAAAATTATTTCCAAGAAAAAATTATAAAATTCTTGTAAAATGTCAAATGGAGGTGTGTGTGTGAAGTTAGAGGAAGAGTTTGAATGAGATAAATTGATAAGCCTCTAACTATCACGTCTATCCTGCAGGTATTTGGTGGGCAATAGAGAGCCAGTGTATCATTTTGATTGTTGATGTTTCATGTACCGATAAGAGATATTGAGGAAGATAAAAGAAAACCAAAAAATCAATTTTAGAATGTATTTTATTGGGAAAGAATAAAGAGTTTTCTATTTTGAATTCATTTGACAGATATTGGTTGCAGACATGTTTCTTGCTTCTATTTGGCATTTTCTTGTATGTAAATGAATTGAATAAAGTCAAAAAACTATTTGGGATGATAATAAGATGGATTAATTTTTTTTTGAGTCCATTTTGAGCATTGGATGTGATGTATGGAGAAAGTTTGAACATATTTATTCAAAATTGTCATAAAACCCTTGTGGACAGGGTTAGTGTGAACAATTTAGTCATATCTTTATTTCTAAACATTGAAAATTCATGGTTTAATGGATTTTGGTAGTAGAATGGATTTAATTTCATATGAATTTGTTCTGAGATCAAAATGTTTTGTATTCATGGAGAAAGATGATGCCCTAGGTGGACTAAAAATATTTCCCCGCCCTTTTGTGACAGTCAAATTCAATCTCTATACCGGGGGAATAATTTATTGCACCATTGGATATTGCTAGATTTGGGATAGATTGTGGTGTTGAACCTTGGTATTTGGTCTCTGGTTATTATCATTGATGTCAATAAGACATACATGTCAGATCTCTCAGATAGTTATGTTTGTAGTACACCAGGTACAATTTTAATAATAATGATACACAAGATGGAAATTTAACATCATGGTAGAAGTTGATTAAAGTGATCAAGAGGTGGTTACCATCATGTTATTAATGTCCTAATACATTGATTATATCATTATTGAGGTGTTTGATAAAGGGTTAAGTATATAACACTTAGTGTTGATTATAAGTGTTAAATTAGTTATAATCTCCTAACTACCTAGTTTCGGTCTAAATGAATTTGAACATATTAAGTGTTAAATAAGAACCCAACTATTATACCTTTTAAGAAAGGTAATAGGTAATACTGAAATGGGTCTCAATTAGATGTTGGATCTAACATGTTTGGAGAGAGAAATTTTTTTTTCGACCAAGGCTATTATAGACAATTATAACTATTTTTAGCTGGTTTTGGTCTAATTGTAGGGTATGTAACAGTCCTAAAATTTTTGACTTCCTTGGTTTATAAGTAGAGGATACATTCCTCTAAAATTTACAATATGTGGTTTGATTAAAAGTTTCAGGAGCGATACATAATTTGAAGTAGATCATCAGATAGATTGAAGGAAGTTTATATAGTAGCAAAGAGAGTAATGCTTTATGTTTCTATTTTTCTATTTGTGATTTGATTTTCATTACAAAAGTTTATTAAAGGTAGTATATGGGTTATATATTTCTATTTGAGTCATTCAAATCATTATTTAATCAAATCTTTTAATGGAAAAAGAAAGCATATTTGGGTACTTGATGTTTTGAAGAGAAACAAGGGTTTATCACTTCAAGAAAGTTGATAGTTTGAAAGAAATTAATTGAAGTCATCCTCTTGCATTCAAATCTATTGTATTAAGTCAGCTTATACATTTTTTAATCTTATATATTCATTGTAAGGAAGCTTGCATCATTTGGTGTAATTTTTTGATGTAAATAGAATTAGTAAGAGAGAGAAGAAGAGAAGTGTATCCTGCTTTATGTTTTCAACTTGGAGTTGAATTCTTGATTCATGATTTTCATTGTAACATAGATGATCCTATGATTTGTAACTCAATTTTTTCATGTTAGAAGTTGTTTCTTCTTAACTTTTGAAGTTGGTGCTTCAGATATAAGGGATTGGTGCTCCTTGAGATAGGTGTATCTAAAAAAGGGTGTTGGTACTTCCCAGAGTTGTAGCTCTAAAAGTTTTGCCCAAGAGGCTAATGAGGATTCAGATTCAAAGTGGTTTTTTACCCTAAGGGGTTTTCCACTATAAATATTGTGTAATCTGTTGCTCTTTCATTTTTGGTTCTTATTTCATAACTTCATGTTATAATTGTAAAAATTGAAAAGCTTGTAAAATTTAAAAAGATCAATTTTTCAAGTAACCATTGATTCACCCCCCCTCTCAGTGGTGTTTGCATTCCAACAAGCGGTATCAGAGCAAGGTTTCCTATATTAAGTTTAACAACTTTGGGTAGATTTTGGTTGAGTGGAATACTTATTTATAATGGTTCAAGATAGTTCTTCAAAGGTTCCTATTTTTGATGGATCAAATTATGCTTTTTGGGAAGTTATGATGCAAACATACTTATTGTCTATTAATGTTGATGTTTGGGCCTCAGTTGAAAATGGTTATAATGTTCCCAATACTTTACCTATAGATCCTAATGAAAAGAAGTATGAAATTGATATGAAAGCTAAATTTGCAATACTTAACAGTTGTCTACATATGTATTTGTTAAGGTTATGCATTGTAGATCTTCTAAAGAAGTATGGGACAAGTTGAAAAATATTTATCATGGTAATGATAGAAGTAAAGAAGCCAAGATACAATATTTAAAATCAAGGTTTGAAGATCTAAAAATGGGAGATGATGAAAAGGTAGAAGACTATTTCCTTAAGATAGATGAAACTGTGAATGATATAGAAGGATTTGGTGAAATAATTGATGATATTGATGTTGTAAAGAAAGTTTTAAGATCTCTTTCTGATAAGTTTGATTCTAAAATATGTTCCATAGAAGAAACTAGGGACATTAACAATTATAAAATAGAAGATATTCATGGAGCACTTGTAGCTTATGAAATGAGAAAGTTTGGCAAACAAGAATCCACAAGCAAAGAAGCAACATTCAAAGCAGTAAAGAAGGTGAGAAAAGTCTCATCAAAATCAGAAGACCTTGATTTTCTTGAAGCACATATATCAAGGAAATTAAAGAAAGGAGTAGGTAAATACAAAGTTAAAATTCCTTTCAAATTCTTTAATTGTGGTAAAATAGGACACTTTGCATCTAAATGTCCTTATAATAGTCATGATGAAGTAGATGATGAGAGAGAGAAATCAAGTAAAAATAATTTCTATAACAAAAATAATTTCTTTAAGAAGAATAAGAGTTTGATTGCTGATGTATCAACTAGTGAATCTAGTAGCTTTGAATGTGATGGAAATGAAGTTTTATTCATGGCTATAGAAACTACTTGTCAAGAATTAGATAGTGATGACGATGTTGAACTTGTTGAGGCTGATTTAGGATGTGAATTTATTTATGCACTTAAAAAGATGCAGGAATTAAAAATGAATTTAAGTGTTCAAGAAAATAAATTCTTAAAGGAAAAAAGAACTTTAAAAAATAAATTAAGGAATTAAATCAACAAGTTACAGATTTGAAATTACAAGTTGAACAAAAGAGAATTATCTTTGTCACTAAGGAAGAGTTAAGTTATAAAGATCAGGAATGTACACAGTTAATGAATGAAGTAGTATCATATAAAAGGAAGTTATAAAAATAAGAGAATACTACTTTGGATGACATGTTAAGGAAACAAAGAAGAAATTATGATCTAACTAGAATTGGTTTTGAACTTGGACAATGCTCTAGTGACAAGAAAGATAAATCTTTATTTGAGATATTCAAATCTAAAAGTAAAGACATAGATCAACATGTTACCACTTAAAATTCAGATAAAAATGCACATTTTAATCATATTTATAATGGTAAAAGGAATGTTACATCAAACCCTTCATTCATGGGTAAAATATCTTCAAACAAGTTCATTTCTTTCTTTGATCGGTATTGATTCATGTGTCATCAATATGGACATAGAATAAGTAATTACAAATATATGTCAAGAAGATTTTAAAAGTTTCATTTTGGTTATTCCTTTCCTAAGATGAATGGTCTAAGATGTTAAAAATGCAATATTTTTGGTCATGTTATGAGGAATTGCAAAACTAAGACATTTCAAAATGATGAATCTTATACTAGTCTACAAGTCGATAAAGAATTTGATACTAAAGTGACTAAGATATGGAGGCCTAAGATTAATAAGTCTATGTTTGTTCAAATGGATTTAAATTTGGAAGAAAAGGACTTGTGGATGATTGATAGTGGTTGTTCTAGACACATGACAAGTGATAAAAACAAAGTTTGATAAATTGATTAACTACAAAGGTGGCAGTGTGAGTTTTGGTGATGATTCTTCAAGGCAAATTAAAGGTTTTGGTTATTTGATGCTTAGTGACAAAATGTATATTCATTATGTGTATTATGTTGAGGGATTAAAGTACAATATTCTAAGTGTTAGTCAAATTTGTGATAATGGATATGAAGTTGTGTTTGATGATCATGGTTGTCAAATTAAATTTAAATCAAGATAATTGGTTGCACCAGGTAAAAGATCTAAAGGGAATATATAAAACTTAAAAGATATAACAAATACTAACAATCATGAAGATGTTTGTCTTATGGGACAAAAGAATGTAGTTTTGCAGGATAAAGATAATACTCTCCTTCAAGAAAATGATAATCACTTGAACAAATCAGATAATAAAGTTGAAGAAAGTGAAGAAGAGATAAAAGATCAAGCAGGAACACCAGAACCAATAGGTACACAGTCTATAGGTTCAAGATTCAAGAAATATCATCCTCAAGAATAGATTATGACAAACATGAAGATCAGATAGCTAACATATTCAAAAAATCTCTCTCAAAAGATGTTTTTCAAAGATTAAGAACAAGATTGGGGGTTCTATCCCTCTCTTCTCTTTCATAAGTTAAATAGTGTGTGATTGGTTTTAGGGGGAGCATTTGTGATTATTTTTCACACTGAAACCTTGGTATATCTCATTTTTTATTGATTTAAAAGGGGTATAAAAATAGTGAGGAAATCATAACATGTTAATGAAGTTGTAATGTCAATGAAATCTATGCAAGTGTTCTTCACATGTACATGATATACAGGTGATAGGTACATGCAAAAGTTGGTATTGACATCAATGCAAAAGGGGGAGTATGTTGAACCTTTGGTATTTGGTCTCTGGTTATTTTCATTGATGTCAATAAGACATACATGTCAAATCTCTCAGATAGTTGTGTTTGTAGTACACAAGGTACAATTCTAATAATAATGGTACACAAGATGGAAATTTAATATCATGGTAGAAGTTGATTAAAGTGATCATAAGGTGGTTAACATCATGTTATTAATATCCTAATACATTGATTATATCATTATTGAGGTGGTTGATAAAGGGTTAAATATATAACACTTAATTTTGATTATGAGTGTTAAATCAATTATAATTTCATAACTACCTAGTTTCGGTCTAAATGAATTTGAACATATTAATTGTTAATAGTGAACCAAACTATTATATGTTTTTGGAAAGGTAACATAGAATTTTGAAATGGGTGTGAGTTAGATTTTGGAGATCATGTGTTTGGAGAGAGAAAAACAATTTTGACCAAGACTATTGCAAGTAGTTATAACCATTTTTGGCCGGTTTTGGTCTAATTACAATTTGGGGTATGTAATAGTTCTAAAAATTTTGAATTCCTTGGTTTATAAGTAGAGGATACATTCTTGTAAAATTTACAATAGGTAGTTTGATCAAAATTTTCAGGAGTGGTACATAATTTGAAGTAGATCAGTCAGATTGCAGGAAGTTTATATAGCAACAAAGAGGTTGGTAATGTTGTATGTTTCTATTTTTCTATTTGTGATTTGATTTTCACTATGAAAGTTTATTATAGATAGTAGAAGGGTTATGTATTTATGTTTGAGTCATTCACATCAGTATTCAATTAGATCTTTTAATGGAAAAAGAAAGTATATTTGGGTACTTGATGTTTTGAAGAGAAATATGGGTTTATCACTTCAAGAAAGTTGATAGTTTGAAAGAAATTAATTCAAGTCATCCTATTGCATTCAAATCTATTTTTTTAAGTTTGATTATACATTTTTTAATCTGATATATTCATTTTAAGGAATCTTGTCTCATTTGGTGTAACTTGTTGATGTAGAGAGAATCAGTAAGAGAGAGAAGAAGAGAAGTGTATCCTGCTTTATGTTTTCAACTTGGAATTGAATGCTTGATTCATGATTTGTATTGTAACAGAGATGATCCTCTAATTTTTAACTCAATTTTTTCATGTTAGAAGTTGGTGCTTCTTAATTTTTAAAGTCGGTTCTTCAGATATAAGGGATTGGTGTTCCTTGAGATAGGTGTCTCTAAAATAGGGTGTTGGTACTTCCCAGAGTTGTAGCTCTAAAATTTTTGCCCAAGAGGCTAATAAAGATTTAGATTCAAAGTGATTTTTTACCCTAAGGGGTTTTCCACTATAAATGTTGTGTAATTTGTTCCTCTTTCATTTCTGATTCTTATTTCATAACTTCATGTTATAATTGTAAAAATTGAAAATCTTGTAAAATTTAAAAAGATAAAGTTTTCAAGTAACCACTGATTCACCATAGTGATTTTCCTAATGTTATCTAGGGTAAAATTTATTAGGTATAGAGTGTTGATCTAGAAATCTGTAGTAGTAATGAGGATTCAATGAAGAGTTTGATTACTTTTCTTTGATCTATAACAAAGGGTAATTAACAAGTATTGAATAGAGTTGGTTGGTATCTAAAAATTATTGTGATAAGAGATAGGACATGTCTCATTGTGATTTGGTTTGATATTTGGAAGTAGGATTAAGGATCTAACAATGCACTTGACTCTTGTAATAAGAAATGGGTTATGAATGTGACCTTGAAACATATGAATAGAATGATATTGTAATTGTTGGATGTGTGTTTAAGGTTTTCTGATGATGGTAAGGATTTAATTCCACATGGCTTGAGAATATTAATATTGACTTGGTAAGGATATTGAGTAAATGAAGATGATTAACCAAATTTTCTTCTAAATATGTGAAAATGATGATGAATTTATTGAAAAGATTGATTGGATTAGTGTGATCCTTGATGTTTAGTTGGTTTTCCATGATGATCTACATCAAATTGGTATCAGATCTAGAGGAGCCCGAGTGTGTGGGTAGATTACCAAGGTAGGCAATCCAAACCAGGACCTAGTTTCAAAAGATTATGATATTTTGATGTTGGTAATAAATTGTGGTTGTAGGTGCTTGTCCATCTAGCTACAAGAGGAAGTTGGTGTTGTCTGTATGTGGGAAGAAAATGAATGTCTGTTTGGGCCATTGGAGGGTCCATTAATTTCCAAAAGAATAGGGATAAGAGGAAGGAAGGGAGTCCTAGGTGAGGCAAATAGGGAGTGGTTTTTTGGTGAGGCGAAGCATCCATGGAAAGGTGGACTTCTAATTGGTATGGAAATTGGGGTAACTATTACAAGTAGTGGTTGTCGTTGTACCAAAAAATTGACTTGTTAATGCCTGATACAACTGCTAGAGTTATAGAAGACATAGGAGGTGATTAAGCTATGTCACAAATTATGAGGGGAGCACTAACCATTATGCCAACAATCTCCCCCTCAGCACTACTTGAGGGGATTCAAACTTGTGACCAAGCTTCGTTACCACTTGTTACAAGTAGTGGTTTTCGTTGCACCAAAATATTGACCTGTTAATGCCCGATACAATCACTAGACTTATAGAAGACACATGAGGTGGTTAAGCCATGTCACAAATCTTGAGGGGAGTGTTGACCATTATGCCAACAGTAACAACCATTACATACTCTATTAATAAGAGTCACTAAAGAGGTCGATACAAGGAGAGTCCTGGGTCCTTATCCTTAAAGGTAAAGTTGATGGTAGTAGAGGCATATATAAGATGAAGGAAGACATGAGGCATGAAGAGGCAAGGGTGAAGGAAAATATGTAGATTTTAGTCTATTTTTTTTCTTGCAGGTTATTGGTATCCATGTTTCCAAGAGACTTGGAAAATTTTCAAGGTCAGGAGTATGATGTAGGAGAACCTAGCACAAAGACATATTGGGAGGTTCCATGAGAAGTTATGAGTAATTTTTGAGTCTTTAAGGTCATTAGGAGGTGTTTCAAGTCATAATGTTTCACTATGAGCTCATATGTAAGGCCAAAAGAGCCAATTGCGATAAGTTGTCAAAGTTGCCTAATGAGGTCTTAATTAGCTCTATAAGGTCAAATCATGTAAATAAACCCATGGAAGGGTAATAAGATTGTAAAAGGTCATAAATATTCCATTTTGATGTGTTAAAATGTTTATAAAAATACTTAAGGTCATTTGAGTGCAAAACCCAAAAGTTGTCAATTATGATACGTTGTTGTCAATGGAAAAATGCAACAAAAAGTTGCAAAACAATGTAACAAGTGGGTGTTCAATCCTAAGAGGTGATTGGATAGTTATGACCAAGAAAAAAATTACAAAATGCTTGTAAAAGGTCTAATGGAGGTGTGTGTGTATGTGAAGTTAGAGGAAGAGTTTGAATGAGATAAACCGATAAGCCTCTAACTGTCACCATCCTGCAGGTATTTGGTGGACAATAGAGAGCCAGTGTATCATTTTGATTGTTGATCTTTAATTTACTAAGAAGGAATATTGAGGAAGATAGAAGACCACTAATTTTTTTTTTTAATGTATTTTATTGGGAAATAACAAAGTGTTTTCTGTTTTGAATTCATTTGACGGTTATTGGTTGCAAGCACGTTGCTTGCCGCTATTTGGCATTTTATTGTATGCAAATGAATTGAATAAAGTCAAAAACCTATTTGGGACGATAATAAGATGGATTAATTTTTTTTTGAATCCATTTTGAGTATTGGACGTGATGTATGGAAATTTTTTGAATGAATTCTTTCAAAACTGTCATAAAACCCTCCTAGACAGGGTTAGTGTGAATGATTTTTTTTATATCTTTGTTTCTAAACATTAAAAATTCATGGTTTTATGGATTTTGGTAGTACTGGATGTACTTTCATATTAATTTGGTTTGAGATCAAAAGGTTTTGTATTCAGGGAGAAAGATGATGCCCTAGGTGGACTGAACATATATTCCTTCCCTTTTGTGACAATCAAATTCAATCTCCGTACGTGGGAAATAATTCTTTATTTCACCATTGGATCTTGATAAATTTTGGCTATATTTTGGTTATCTAGGATTTTCACATTTCCACCATAGATATTTTCCTAATGTTGTCTGGTGTAAAAGTTATTAGCTACAGAGTGCCAATCTAGAAATCTGCAACAGTAATAAGGATTCAATGAAGAGTTTGATTACTTTTATTTGATCTATAACAAAGGGTAATTACCAAGTATTGAATAGAGTTGGCTGGTATCTGAAAATTATTTTAATCAGAGATAGGACATGTCTCATTGTGATCTGGTTTGATATTTGTAAGTAGGATTAATGATCTAACAATGCACTTGACTCTTGTAATTAGAAATGGGTTATGAATGTGACCTTGAAACATATGAATGGAATGATATTGTAATTTTTGGATGTGTGTTTAAGGTGTTTTGATGATGGTGAGGATTGAATTAAATATGTCTTGAGAATCCTAGGATTGACTTGGTAAGTATATTGAGTAAATGAAGATGATTAACTGATTTTGCCTCTAAATATGTGAGAATGTTGATGAATTTGTTGAAAAGGTTGATTGGATTAGTGTGATCCTTGATTTTTGGTTGGGTTTCCATGATGCTTTGCATTAGACTAGATAATAATTAAATAAAATTCTAATTTGAGAACAAAAATTCCCTCTTTTTTCTAAAACAATATTTCAAGTCATGACAATGTGCATATATTTTCATTACAATAACTAATACTAATAAATCTTTATTCTTGAAAGGAAAATGTAATAGATCATTCATAAGTTTAAAAAAATTAAAACATATTCCCTTCAAGAAATACACATAACTTCCATCATGCCTACTAATGACATTAAGAATATTACTATCATGACACACACATACAATCAATCAATTAATGTCCTTTAATAAATCTAATCACAACATATTATAGTTGTATTAATCTTATATGGAGGCAGGATCTTACAATATTACACATTTCATATGTAGTGGAACTCCTAAGTAGGTATGTGCATCCATCTTGGGCCTCAATATTCAATTATCTTCAAGTGGAATGCATGACTATCTAGGCATTTTCTATCAGGGAGGATATTTACCTTGAGTAAGATACTAAATATATGAGTATTCATAGATTTTGTGGTAAGAATATGTGCATAGAAAAAGGTTGCTATTAGGTATGTATTTTCCTTTTCTTGTGACATGGTTGGTTGGATGAGATATAAAAATGCCATAGTTTATCTTTTAACAATGCTTTTTAGATTTTGGTAGCTACATAAGTACATGAGGAAAATATTTAACTCTAAAGAGTGTGTTTAGATATAAAGTTAGAATTAGGATAAAATGTTAATGTTTAGATCATCACTATTGTGTGATAGTCATACTTTTGTGTGTATTTGAGGCACATTGATGTATAATTCTATACATTACAATTACTTTAGTGAAGTCCATGAACACAATAAGTGTAGGTGATGTAGGATGGTTATGCAAAACTTTTCCTTTTAAGTGATCTTGTTTTGCCTATGGTTGTCCTTTTATAGGTTTGATACCTTCTAAAATGTATACAATGATTAGGGGAATATTAGGACAAGGTGTTTTATACCTTACATAATTTAATTTTAATATTTTACAAATTTTTGGCTCATCTTTATATGAGGTGCCACAAGTTGGGAGAGCTCTATATCTTTTTAGGGGATTGTTATGCATATAAATATTATAAATACATTAATATTTGGTGGGTAGGGGTCATGGATTAGTGAGCACATGCCTTATTGGACTTCTAAGAGTAATACGTTGATGGTTTATGAGCATTGTAAACTTAATTTAATATTGTAAAAATCATTTAATTCTTGATTCGTATTTGCAAGTTAGTCTTGGGTGTTTAACTTAGAGGAAGCAATATTGGCACCTAAGAGAATGTGTTGTCACATGTTCTTAGTGGAGAACCCGTGTATCCACTTTGAATATGCTTGTGCATTAGTTATTAACATGGATAAAATAATTATGGAAATAAAACTTGGTTTATTTTTCCTTACATGTTACTCTCTTGTCTATAAATACAAGGTTTGGAATGGAGTAATTTATATCTTTTAATTGTTGATTGTGAGTGGAGATAGGTGTAAACAATCAAAGACTTGAGTTAAGGATCATGAGGTGAATGGAGTAGGATGAGATTATCTCATTTATTTTTGTGTCAATCTCTTGAGGTTGTTACAAATTTATTATGTTGGTTACCTCATCTAATATAATGCAGGAGCATCTTGGGTTTCTTAGCAATATTGTATCAACCAAAAATATTTCCTTTCAATTTGTTCTCATCTTGTTCCTGTTAGTCAGTTTTAGTATTTTGTGTGGTATTCCATCCAGTTGGCACTTTGGATCATGCGAACCTTATGGCATGTTCTAGACATCATGTGGAATCTTTGTCTAGGTTCACATCTCGATTGCTTTTGTCTTGGTGGAGATTTATTGAGTTTTTAGTTCAGACCTATCTGATCTTCACACTAACAAAAAAATATGAGTTTCCCGATCTTGTGGAGCTTTCCCATGGATTGCATATTTGATTGGTGCATTTTTTGATGATCTTATGCTCCTAGCCAACCTCATTGTGTGATAGAACTTCATTCCATATCAACCTAGAGGTGTTCTTATATATTTGGGTCCTATCCTAATTTTCATACATTATGTTCTTCCTACCTTGGGGAATATGATCCTTTTTTGCTAACTTGTGGCTTGCAAATATGTATATATTATGGAATTTGTTCAGTAGTTAATAAATTTTTTGGGGTGTAGATCTCAGTAGTTGGCCTTTAAGAGGTTATCATCTAGGATGGATCTAAATTTGTGTTTATAGTTAGGTATGTGTGCATTAATTTTAAGTGGGAGTTTGGCGAGATAATTTGATGTAATCCTTGAACTTGAGATAATGCGAAGGTCTAAATAGGCATATTTTATGTTCATTTTTTTTGTAGAAATTAATTATTTCCACTATATGAATCAGGCTACATGGATTAGATTTATCTCTTTGAGGTGCCTCCATCTATGACTACATCATTTGAAATCAACGAACGATTCTTTCTTGAGATGGTGAATTTGTTAGCAAACTGAACTGTTCCTAAGATTGCAAAGGATTTGCATGAGGATGGATAAAAAAGAGTTGTGGATGGTTATGAACCTTGAAGTGGGTTGCATTCCATGAGGTGTCCTATTTGTGAATAGATTTCTGGATCGAGGTAGGCTGTGAACATGTTCAATAGATTTTTGAGTGAGAGGCAATTGAGATCTTGTAGTCAAATTGCTGAGTTGAGGTAGTCACATCGATGAAGGGAAAGATGTCATTGAGTAGGATGAACCCTAGAAGAGTAAAGAAAATGTTTGAAGACCTTTGAGATGAAATGAGGAGAAAGATCTGAAGTGCATTAGTTGGTTTGTGGAGGAATCTGATAGGGAGATTCCTAGTTTATTCTTGAGTTTCCAAGAACTCACCTTAGGCCTCTCTTAAGACCTCTTAGGGCTTCCTTAATCCACCCCCACTCACTTGGAAAGAAGCTATTCTTTCCCACTTTCAAGAATCTTCCTATCTTCTAAGGTTACCTCCTTTTCCCTTCAAACTGAACTCTCCTAATCCATGTTCCTCAAGCCCTAACCATAGGTTTGTTTTGCAAGAGGCCAAGGGCTTCTATTAACTCACTTATAGACTCCCAACATGTGTCTTTTCTTGCCAAGTTTAGTCTTTTAACCATTTCTCAATAGCTTCCTATGTTTTAGGCCTTGTAGCCTTTTTGCCCCAATTAGCCATCCTAAATCTTAGGAAATGCAATTCTAGGAAAAAATCCTCAAAGGATTCCCAAATAAGTTTTTGAATTTCAAATATATGTTACTAGACCTCCAAGATTTTCTTGGTCTTAACCCTCAGCTCTATCCAGACACCCTGATTGGAATTTAGGGCTTTTGGCTTGGTTTTGGACCAGTCTTGGGTTTCTAGCTTCAAAACTTGACAAGGGAACTTATTGGGCACTCCTCCTCATTCTTGAGTACCTGAACATCATTAACCAATACATCCATGGCCTTCTTGGCTCATAACATCATTCCTCCTGTAATTTCTTTTAAACTTTTTTTGGTCTTCCTAGCCGGGCTTCCTTCATTGCTCACCTAGGGCAAGACCCCATAAATCACTCCAAGCACTTGCAGGGCCCATTCTTGTGGAAAAATAAAATACATTGACCCTAGTCTCCATCCCCAAAAGGCCGTATAGAAACTACAGTGGGAAATGAGCTAGGTCCACATCTTCTTAACTCTGTCAAAACAGGACAGGAAACTAGACAAACAAAAATAATTTACAAATGCCTTCAAACCTAGTCTAAGAAACAAACCAAAAGATTGAAACACACTATGAATTCCAAGTATTATAGTTCCTAATTTAATCCATGCAAGGCCCAATGCTACCACTGGTATTCAAAAACTCTCAAACTATTTTCAGAAAATCTCCTTTGCTTAGTATGCTAGGTCCGTACAAATGACCACCACCCTCATAAATTAGGGTTATCTCTCCTTATATCCTCTCATCTCATGTGCCTAAGCCTTCTTAGGCAAACCTAAGCCTTACTAAGGCTGAAAACCTTAAGGTTAACAAATGTTGTTAGCAACATTTAAAAAGTTGCAATGTTGCTCGAGCAACATTTGCAACATTTTACATCTTTTTACATCTTTTAATCTTTGAGAGAACTAATCTCAATCTAACCTCTCCAAACTCAAATAAACCACCTAGGGCATCTCAGGACCCTAAATTTTTTTAAAACAACAACCTACCACTTGATGACATCATCAAGTATAGTGCCTTCACCAAGATAACCTAGAAGCATTCACCCAAGAAAAGAGCACACAACTAAACACAATCTCACCAAACTTGATCAGCATGACCTTATATATTTACATTTCCCTACAAGAGGGTCTTACTAACCAAAATGGGGTAGCCAACTTGCTTACCCAGGGGTGCTCCTGCACTATGCTACCAAGGCTAAGAATTTAAGTCACCACTAGTGACAAGAGTTTAGGATCAACTCCTTTCTTCTTGAACTCATTCTCAACTACCCAAGTAGCTTCAACCTCTAACTTGTCTTGCCACTAAATTAGGTGCTCCATGTATGTTCCTTTCCTAGTCTTCTTACCCACTCTAGAATCCAAAATCTTCACTACCACCGGCTTAGGTGTGTTGGAAACCTGAATATCTTTGGTGATGCCTCCAATGCCTGATTGTGACTCAGAGTGTGATGGTGTGGGCCCTTTGTACTGTACCAAATCTTGCACATTGAATATAGGAGACATAGCCAAGTCTAATGGAAAATCTATCTTATAGTCATTTTGACCATACTTTGCTAAGATTTTGCAAGGGCCTATCATTCTCATCTAGAGTTTGGTGGGTATCCCTTTCTACAACCTAGACTTGTTGAGATGTACCATCACAAGATCTCCCATAGAAAACTAAATATCCTTCCTTCTTTCATCAACTTTGGCCTTCAACTTTTGTGTAGCCTCTTGAAGTTTCTTCTTCACCTGTTCATGAACTTCCTTCATGGATTGAGTGAAATCTTCTGCATATCCACTCCTTCCCTCTTCACCTGCCAAGTGTCTCAACTCACACACACCTCTAGGATGTAGGCCATAAACTATTTCAAAGGGGCTCTTCCCTGTTGTCCTATTAACATTTTCATTGTAGGCATACTCTATATGTGGTAATAGTTGATCCCACATCAATCCATACTCCGTTGTCAAGAAACTAAGAAGGTTACCTAGCACCTTGTTAATGACCTCAGTTTGACCATCAGTTTGGGGATGGTAGGCTAATCCAAATGAAAGATTTGTGCCTAATCTTTTCCACAGGGTCTTCCAAAAATGGCCCATAAATTTCACATCTCTGTCAGATACTATGCTTAGGGATAGGCCATGAATCCGTACCACCTCTTTAATGAATAAATGTGCAATATGAGTGGCATCATGTGTGGTTTTGCAAGAAATGAAGTGGCTCATCTACTAAACCTATCTACAACCACAAATATACTATCTAAACTAGTCTTGGTCCTAGGAAAACCAACTATAAAGTCCATGTTGATGCATTCCCAAGGCCTGCTAGGAATGGGTAAAGGTTGGTACAAAACTACATTTGAGGAGGTACCTTTATCTTTTTGGCAAACCAAACATTGCTCCACATACTTCCTAATGTCCTTCTGCATCCTAGGCCAAAAATAGAACCTCTGCACTAGCTCAAGTGTTTTGTTTAAGCCAAAGTGCCCACTCAAGCTCCCATTGTGCTTCTCTTGTATCACATTCTCCCTCATTAACCCCTTAGGGACACACAACTGTCCTCCTCTAAACAAGAGATCATTTTGTACTGCATAGTCTGCAAATTGGCTATGGAAATGGTTCTTGAACTCCTTACACACCTTGTGTGCTTCTGAGAAGTCCTCATCCCCTTCATAAAGCTCCTTGAAGCTCTCTATGCCTATGATCTACAACTATACTTCATGGACTATCAGGAGTCTCCTACTCAAGGCATCGACCACCTTGTTCAACTTTCCTTTCTTATGTTTAATAGTGAAGGTGTAAGCATGTAAATATTCCATCCACTTGAGATGTCTATTACTCAAATTTTCTTGATAATTGATGAAACTCAAAGCCTTGTTATCTGTATACACCACAAATTCTTTAGGCAAAAGGTAATGCCTCTATTTCCTCAAAGAATGTACCAATGCATATAGTTCCAAATCATAAGAAGAATATCTCTTCTTGGCCTCATTTATCTTTTCACTATAAAATGCTACTGGCCTATTCTCTTGATTGAACACTACCCCAACTACTATGCCACTTGCATCACATTCTAGGGTGAATAACTTATCAAAATTTGGCAAAACCAATATAGGTTTTGTAGCCACTCTCTTCTTCAACAACTCAAAACCCTTTCCAGCCTCTAGAGTCCACTTGAATTTAGTCTTCACTCCACCTTTTATTGTATCTAAGACTGGAGCACATATCTCACTAAAACTCCTAATGAACTTCCTATAAAATTTAGCAAGTCCATGAAAAATTATTACCTCAGTGCTACTTGTAGGAGTAGGCTAGTTATGTATTGCTTCCACCTTGCGAGGATCCATCTTCAAGGTACCTTGGGAGACCACAAAGCCAAGATAGATCAAATCTTGTTTCATAAATTCACACTTCTCTAGGTTTATAGAAAAATTCTCTTCATGGATTCTTTTCATCACAATCTGCAAATGTTGGATGTGTTCTTCTTTAGTCTTGCTAAAAATTAGGATATCATCTAGGTACACTACTACAAATCTACCAATGTAGTCTTTCAACACCTCATTCATCAACCTCATGAAGGTGCTTGGGGCATTACTAAGCCCAAAGGGCATGACCAACCATTCATAGAGCCCTTCTGTGGTCTTGAATGTAGTCTTCCATTCATCCCCCTCCTTCATCCTAATTTGTTGGTACCCACTCTTCAAGTTGAACTTGGTGTAGTACCTTGCTTCTCCTAAATAGTCCTTAAGATCTTCAATCCTAAGAATGGGAAATCTATACCTGAATAAGGTGAAATAGTATCCACCTTAGAATGTATGGGGGAAATATGAGATCTACTTCTAAATCCAAATTCCCAAAGGAGAGATCCAAATTGATCAACCAAAAGGTTAATGCATAATCGAATCAATCTATGGAGAATATGAAAGAGGAAGAAAACCTTATATTTCCCTGTAAAGGAGAAGTTCTTGAAATCTAAAATAATCGAAAGGCAAATACTAACCTCAAAATAGGGTAGAACTAGAAAATGTTTTGGGAAATTCTACAACTTGTTTCAGACTGGAAATGTTGAGATGAAGAAAACCCATAAAACTTTTATCTTTCTGATAGCAGGTAGTCTTTGACCCCGATAAAAGGTCAAATGCTACATTAATATTTTGAAGGTCGAATTTGACTTTGTTCACAGATATCAGAAGTTCACTGAAAAGGGTATCCAAATCCAATCTTAGATTTGTAGTTCTGCACTTGTACCTGCAAGAAACAAAGGGTTTTTGTTGTTTGTATGGGGGGTTTGCCTTGGTCAAACCCTAATTTAGGAATTAACCTTGAAATTGAATTGAAATTGAAATGTGCATAAACAAAGTAAATGAAACAATTCACCTTGCTTATGTTGAAGTCCTTGTAGAGGATTCAAATACTCAAATCCACAAGTAGGGATGCTCCAATAGATGTAGAATGAATGTAGGATGTCTCACATCAATGGCATTTGATCTTCAACACCAATCTTGAATGGATCTTTGCATAGGAATTGACTTGGATGAATGTGGAAGGATGGATCTTCAAGGGGGCTCCAAAGAGATTGAATCCTTCAATGGCTAACAATGGATCTCCTTGATGAATGAATGCTTGAATTCAATTGCTTTCACTTGAGAGCTTTCTCATGAAATTTCTTGAGATGTGATGTGAAAATGAGAGAGGAAGGCCTCCTTTTATAGTGAACTAGGGCACAAACCTCTAAGGAAGGCTGATATTGGGGAATTAAATCCCAATTGACCTTAACCCCTAGAAATGGACCCATATTAAATGTAATTTAAGGATTTACCATTCCAAAACCCGAAATGGCTGACCTGAAGGTGGGGAAAAGAATCTTTCTGAAACCCGATACTCGAAAATCAAAAAATCTTGAAATTTTAAATTTGGGTCAAGGATGAGGTAGACCTCGCCCTACGTTAGGGTCGAGGTCATCCTTGAACTAGGTCAGGGTTGAGGTTGACTTTGAACCTCAATGTTGACTTTGACCTTGAGGTCAAAAACCTCAGGACCTTAGTCCATAATGACAAGAAATGCAAACATAAAGTGAAATCAGGTGCAGAGAGAAGTAGAATAGGGGGGAGAAAGCCAAATACAAGGAAAGACCCAATCAAGGTGCTTAACATGACCCCAAACCACTTACTTAGAGGTATAAAAGCTCTTATCATGGAAGTGCTTCCATTTTAAGATGATACATTAAGCCCCCACTTTAGCAAGAGTATGGACTCGATGCAAAATCTTGGTAAAGGAGATCAGAATGAAAATATAATCTTATCATAATCAAAGGGAAAAAGAGAAACCTCAAGCCCCCAAGGACTCAACTCTTCATCGAATCCAAGATCATAGTAAGAGAGACATCTTAGAGAGAGAAAGAGAGGGTGTGATTATCTTGCCCAATGAGAACTTATGTCCCATTGTGAACTACAGAAGGAAACAACACAATTGGAAAGATGGAATTGAACCACCTAGTGAATGTGGCTACTCACTAGTCAACGCATCAAGGATTCACCCTTAGGAATATTCTATTCCATAAGAATAAAACCAAAAAAAAAGAGACCCAATCTTAAGGACACCTCCGACCTTAAGGGATCAAAAATATATATATATGAAATTGGAGGGATCAAGAGATCCTAAAATATAAATCCATGCTTTAAGGATTAGTTACTAATCCAAAAAAAGGGAGAAAAAGGTATCTTGAAAAATAATACGTGCGTATCGAAAAGTTCATGTATGCAATAGGTGAGTAGAGTGTATGCCCCCATGTTAAAGTCATTGCTAACACTTTAACAAGAGCAATGGCTTTAACAGAAACATAAAAAAATCCACTGATTACATTTCCATGTCAAGATGCCCCCAGACAAAGAAAAATCAAGGGAAATATCATAGAAACATACAGAGAACACATAAGGGATCCACCTACCATGGGGTTACTATGATCATAAGATAATATATATATGATATTATTGCAAATGAATTGACATCATTCCCCACAGAAATTAGAACTACAATCACAAAGGAGAAAAAAACACATAAGATATACGAAGGAGAATATTTTTGGACCATGACATGGAGACCAAAAAGAATCAGTGCTACCACATCTCGAATCCAAGTAGATTACACAAGGAAACATCTACAAAAAATAGCATAGTTACAACATAACATGAAACAATGCATAGAAGAATAGAGATACATATAGAAGAATTGTACAACAAGTTTGATTCTTTTATCACCTTGCACCAACTGAGTAACAAGAATCGTATAAAATAATCTAACAACATTTAGCAAACACATTACGGGAGAAGCACAATACAAAAGGAAAACACACAACAAAGCTACCACAAAGGACAAGCCAATCAAGCATGCCACCTACTCTCCCCATCTCATTGTATATCATTTAGGGAAGGCGGGTAACTCACAAGAGGGACTATATCCAACACAGTAGGAATGATAGCCAGTTCCAAACAAGGATCCTCTTGAGAATCACAATGTTCGACACTAGGTGTAAGATTTAATTGTGATGAAAGCATATTAGGTAAATCAATGTTAATGTCAATAGTCTCATATTCATCATTAACATCATCAGTATCATCAAGAGTATCTTCTTCATCCAAATTAATCAAAATAGGATCTAAGATACAAATAGAATCATCATAATCATGCATCTTAACATCATTATTAGTAACAACTTCTTCTAACACATCATGCATAGATTTATCTGAAGAAGGTAGAGATCTTTGAAGAATAGAATTACGAGCTTTAGCATGAGCATGATGCTTCTTACAACATTCATTAGTGGATCGATTACATTTTTATTTACTTGAAATAGGTTGAGAACTAGGAGGAATAATCACAGGATCCTTCATAGGTTCTTTAGGAAGATCAATAGGATTATCAACAATAGGAGGAACTTGATTAAAAAAACTAGAAGCCATAGTTAAAGGAGGTATGTAAGGTGTAGGAAAAAGACCACGATTAAGATCCATAGGAGGTATGCTTAATTCAAGAATCTTATGATGTTTATAAGATTGATATGAATGGAAAAGATTATCAAGTTGAGGAGGACATGAATTAGGTAATGAAGGCCAAAAGAAATCAAGAGAAGCACAATCTCTAGGCCTAGAAGGTTGATATAAACTATGATTAACCATCTTCACTTCCTCATCATGAATAAATTTAAGACACTTATGGATAGGTGAAGCAATAGCATGCATGGCATTCAACCATGACAAACCTAGCTTAACTTGAAATTGATCAGAAGTAGGAACAACAACAAAGGTAGTGTTCACAAGTTTTCCACAAAGTTCAACTAGTAAAGTAATAGAACCAAATGATGGATAAAGAAAACCATTACAAGTTTGAATCCACACATCATATGTATCATAAGAATTGCGTTGTAAGATTTTCATAAAATTATTTTCTTCAGTAATAACATTGACTAAGGATGTAGGATCAACAAGACAACCATGAGTAGGTTTCTGAGAAATCCTAGAATAAATGTAAAGGGGACCATCAGGAGCTTTAATAGTCTCAGAATCATCAAAGGTAATCAAAAGTTCCCAAGGTCTTTTATTCTTAGGTTGCTGTCGAGGTTTAGGTTGAGTTTTCAATTTAGGCTTAGGTTTTGGTTGAGGTTGAGATTGAGCTTGAGGTTAAGTTTGAGGTTTTGGTTGAGGTTGAGGTGGAGATAATGATTGACCAACATGCTCCACTTGATTAACAACATGATTGAGATCATCCATCTTTGAATCATACACAATTTCCATAGCAAATGGCTGAGCAATGGTATTAGTATCATGCGTAGGTAAAGGATTCATATAGATTTGAAGGTTTTGATTAGGAGGAGAGACAAATTTGTTCCCACTACCATCAATATTATCAATAGATAAAGCATTAGAATCAATTAAGTCTTGAACCTTATGTTTTAAAGAATAACACTTCTTAGTATCATGACCATTTTAATGATGATATTGACAAAAAGCTTTTGGATCAAAAGATTTAGATGCAATCGTAGTAGGTAAAAGAGGTCGAAGAGGAGGTAAAGTAATCATATTAGCAGTTAACAACCTATTCATAATAGCATGTAAATATTCAGAGAGAGGAGTAAATGTATGATTTAATCAAAAAGTAGTGGATGCAGAAGTGGCATTGTGAGATGCAACAACAACTTGATCAACAAATGCATTCACTTGTTTATCTTGACATAGTTGTTGAATTTTTGAAATTTGTTTGGATTAGGAGCAACATCACTTTTATCAACTAGAATAGGAGCCATTGGAGTGTTACGCTCAAATTGATTCACTTGTAATTGATAATGATGAAGCGTTGCACAAAGTTTTTGAAAAGAGGTAAATTTAGTAAGTAGAATCTTATCTCTAATATCCTTTTGCAAATTTGAAATAAACATACGTTGAATATCAAGGAACATGATAGGAAATCTGAGCATAAAAATGCTTAAATCTACCAATAAATTCAGTCAATTTTTCTTTAGCACTTTTTTTACAATGCATCAAATTAGTCAAAGACACTTGCAGGCCAATGTTGTTTTGAAATTGTTGAATAAAGGCATTGGCCAATTGTGGAAAGGAATCAATAGAATAAGGAGGCAAGGAACAATACCATTGTAAGGCCTTGTCATAGAAGGTTCTAGCAAAGAGTTTGGCTAAAATCCTATAGTCATGAGCATAATCACTACAAAGGATTTGGAATGTTTTAACATGATGAATAGGGTCTCCTTTTCTGTTGTAATTCTCAAGATGAGGCATAACAACTTGCTGAGGAACAGGAGTATGAATGATGTCTTGGGACAAAGGACTTCCCATGTCACATGTAGGAACACTAAACTTGTTTTGATTTAGGGAAGCAAGTTGGTGTTGTAAGGATGACACAGTTAGAGCCAAACTAATTATTACTGAATCATTAGATGAAATAAGAGGAGTAGCAACATTAGACACACTAGGTAAAGTGTAAGAAGCTGCAGGAATAGAAGATACAACTAGAGGAACACTAGGAATTAAAGTTGAAAGTGGATTGGAATAAGTAAAAGGAACATTATGATATGAAGGTTGTGATGTAGGGAGGGACACAGGAGGAACACTAATAGGAATAGAGGGAACTGTCATAGTTGCCAAAGGAGTATAGGTAGGAATACTAGGTAAAGGATTAGAAGAGGGTTCTACACTAGTGATAGGAGGAATCAACCCTAAATCTTGAGCTAAAGGTTTAATATTTGAATGCATGAGGTGAGTAATACCATGCAAGAGGTTAACACCTTGATCACTATCATGAAGAACTTTCTTAAGAGCCTCTATAGCTTGAATAGAATCTTGATTATGGTTCTCCTGAATAAGCCAATAACCCATCTTATCAAGTTCAGTTGAAAGTTTTTGGACTTGTTCAGGAGGAACTCTTAAAGCATCATCCTCATCATGAGATGAGTGAGAAGAGTTTTTCTCCATAGTAGGATTGGAATCATGAAGAATCAAATTATCATCCAGGATCCTAAGGAAAGGAGAGGAAGATTCAGGATCAAAGGCACCCATGAGTCTACGACTTCTTCTAACCAGAATGTTATAAGTAGGACTAGTAGTACTAAAGCTCATAAACCAATGCAATGCAAATGAACTAAACTAAGAACACATAAAGCATGAATATTTTTGTATTTTTGAAATCTAATGAGCATGCAAGATTTAACATAAAAGAGAAATCTAATACCAACAAGATAAAAGGAAATCTAAAACCACAAAACACAATAAGGCATCTAATTCCACAAAATAAAGGAGAGTAAGTATGTCAGGTTCACCAAAATGAATAAGTGAAATAGTATCCACCTTAGAATGTATGGGGGGAATATGAGATCTACTTCTAAATCCAAATTTCCAAAGGAGAGATCCAAATTGATCATCCAAAAGGTTAATGCACATTCGAATCAATCTACGGAGAATATGAAAGAGGAAGAAAACCTTATATTTCCCTATAAAGGAGAAGTGCTTGAAATCTGAAATAATTGAAAGGCAAATACTAACCTCAAAATAGGGCAAATCTGGAAAATGTTGATTTCTGATGACTGTGTGCAGTTTCGGGCAATTTTGCAACCTATTTTGGACTGGAAATGCCGAGACGAAGAAAACCCATAAAACTTTTATCTTTTTGACAACAAGTAGTCTTTGACCCTGATAAAAGGTCAAAGGCTACATTAATATTTTGAAGGTCAAATTTGACTTTGTTTGTAGATCTCAGAAGTTCACCGAAAAGGGTATACAAATCTAATCTCAGATCCATAGTTCCGCACCTATACCTGCAAGAAAAAAAGGGTTTTTTTTTGTTTGTATGGGGGGTTTGCCTTGGTCAAACCCCAATTTAGGAATTAACCTTGAAATTGAATTGAAATTGAAATGTGCATAAACAAAGTAAATGAAACAATTCACCTTGCTTATGTTGAAGTCCTTGTAGAGGATTCGAATCCTCAAATCCACAAGTAGGGATGCTCCAATGGATGTAGAATGAATGTAGGATGTCTCACATCAATGGAATTTGATCTTCAACACCAATCTTGAATGGATCTTTGCATAGGAATTGACTTGGAAGAATGTGGAAGAATGGATCTTCAAGGGGGCTCCAAAGAGATTGAATTTTTCAATGGCTAATAATGGATCTCCTTCATGAATGAATGCTTAAACACTTAAATTCTTGAAGGATTGCTTGAATTCTTGAATTCACTTGCTTTCACCTGAGAGCTTGCTCATGAAATTTCTTGAGATGTGATGTGAAAATGAGAGAGGAAGGCCTCCTTTTATAGCGAACTAGGGCACAAACCTCTAGAGAAGGCCGACATTAGGGAATTAAATCCCAATAAACCTTAACCCCTAGAAATGGACCCATATTAAATGCAATTTAAGGATTTACCATTTTGAAACCTAAAATAGCCGACTTAGAGGCAGAAAAAAGAATCTTTCCAAAACCCGATACCCAGAAATTAGAAAATCTTGAAATTTGAAATTTGGGTCGAGGATGAGGTAGACCCCACCCTAGGTCAGGGTCGAGGTCATGCCTGACCTAGGTCAGGGTCAAGGTTAACTTTGACCCTCAAGGTCGACTTTGACCTTGAGGTCAAAAACCTCAAGACCTCAGTCCATAATGCCAGGAAATGTAGACATAAAGTGAAATTAGGTGTAGAGAGAAGCAGAACGGGGGGGGGGGGGAGAGAAAGCTAAATACATGCAAAGACCTAATCAAGGTGCTTAAAATGACCCCAAACCACTTACTCAGAGGGCTAAATGCTCTTATCATGGAAGTGCTTCCATTTTAAGATGATATAATACCTTATAGTGATCCTATTTATTGCTCTTGAGTCAGTACAAAGCCTCCACTTACCTCCCTTCTTTATTGCTAGGACTACTAGCACTGCACATGGGCTTATGCTTTTCCTGATTAGTCCTTGGTCCAAAATCTCTTGCACTTGTCTAGATATCTCCTTGTTTTGGTTAGGAGTCATCTTGTATGCTACTTTATTTGGAAGAGATGCTCCTAGTATGAAGTCAATCTAATGACTAATTTCTCTAGGAGGTGGCAACATTGCAAGTGATCCATCACTAACTATATCCTTAAACTCCTTCAACAACTTCTGCACTTCATTTGGTAGGGGTTCTTGTTCCACTTTCTTCTCCTCACTAGGTTTAACCACTACTTCATAGTGTGTTCCTTCTCCATTCTTTACATCTTGGATGTAATCCTTTCCTCCTTGTAACAAGATATTAGGTCCTGTTGAAGTAGACCCTTCATCATCTGTTAGTGACTGAATTCTATATGTGACCCCATCTTTCTTGAAAGAATAGGAGTTCCTTTATCCATCATGAATGGTCTTCCTATCAAATTGCCATGGCCTACCTAGAAGTAGGTGGCATGCATCCATTGGAAGTATATCACACAAGATTTTGTCCACACACTTACCTATTGAAAAATCAACCCATGCTTGTTCATTTACAAGAACATGTTGTCCCTTATTCAACCATGTAACTATATAAGGGTTTGTAGGTATTTTGGTCAATCCAAGCTTTCTTATTGCCTCTTCTAATATGATATTATCAGTAGAACCTGAGTCTATGATCATCTTGCAAACTTTGCCCAATATCTTGCACTTCATCCTAAAAAATTCCCTCCTCTTTTTAGATTCATCTTTGACAGGTTCTTTGATGAGAATCCTCCTAATCATCAGATTCTACCCACTTTCTAAATCAAGGTTAACTTTAGGAGACTTAACACTACTAGTCTCTTCTTGACTCACATAATTTATTCTCTTATCACCATGTGAACTAGAAGCCTTTTTAGGACATCTATAAGCTGGATGGCCTAGCTAGTTACATTGGAAGCACTTCATATTTGCAAAATGAGAGGCTTTTCCTGAACCTCCAAACCTACCTCTTCCTCCACCTTGGAAGCCTCTACCTCTATTCACATTTCCTCTTCCACTAGATTCATTAGTCATCTCTATCAATTTAGACTCTCCTTGAGCTCCAGTCTCATAGCTCTTGCCTCCAAAACTACCTCTATGTCCTCTATTTTCTTTTCCTCTACCTCTTCCCCTTGAGGTTTGTTCATGCTTTCCTTTGCCTTTCTCCTCAATTTTCAAGGCCATCTGATAGAATTGGCATACATTCTTGAAGCTAACTAGACTCATGTCTTCTTGTATAGACCAATTGAATCCATTCTAATACCTAGCTAGTTTAATACTTTCATCCTCTACTACTTTTGACCTCAAACACAACTTTTGGAACTCTTCGGTGTATGCTTGGACATACAAATCTTTTTGTCTAAGATTATGCCTCCTTCTATGCAACTGAATCTCATAGTCATTAGGTAAGTAGGTTCGCTTCACCTTAGTTAGCATGCCTTTCCATGTAACAATGGGACTCTTACCCTCTTTCTCTCTTTCAGTCTGAACAAACTTCCACCAGGTGAGAGTTGAACCCCTCAACCTAGATTTGGCCACCTTTACCTTTTGGGCTTCTGTTATTCCATCACACTTAAAATTATTTTCTATACTATCAATCTAGTCCATGACTAGATCAAGATCCATATGTCCACTAAAAAGTGGTACACCCTTCAAAGCTTTGCCACTTAAGGCCTTTAGTGCCTTCAAGAAGGGTTATTCAGGCATAACAGGGTTAGGGGTTGGAGCTTCTTCCTCCAATTCTAACTCCTCCTTGGCTTCTTTCTCTTCCTTCTAGTCTATTTTATCCTTCACCTTATCTATCTTATCCTTCACCTTATCTACCTTGTCTTGGACTTCACCCAAGAGCTTCTCCAATTGAGCCAATCTTTCTCTCAGTAACTTATTGTCCTCTTCTTGTTCATCCACCTTCTTAGCCAATTCAGAATTAGTCACCATTTTTATGGATGCACTAGATTCTGTGGGTTGCAACATTCACTTTCTACAACACTTCTTATCTCAAATCTTGAACCTTCTCTAATACCACTCTAATAGGGAGATTCCCTAGTTTACTCCTAAGTTGCCAAGAACTCACCTTAGGCCTCTCTTAAGACCTCTTAGGGATTCCTCAATCCACCCCCACTCACTTGGAAAGACACTATTCTTTCCCACTTTCAAGAATCTTCCTATCTTCTCAGGTTACCTCCTTTTCCCTTTAAACTAAACTCTCCTAATCCATGTTCCTCAAGACCTAACCATAGGTTTGTTTTTCAGGAGGCTAAGGGATTCTATTAACTCACTTCTAGACTCCCAACATGGGTCTTTTCTTGCCAATTTTAGTCTTTTCACCATCGCTCAATAGCTTCTTATGTTTTAGGCCTTGTAGCCTTTTTTCCCCAATTAGCCCTCCTAAATCTTAGGAAGAGCAATTCTAGGAAAAAATCCTCAAAGGATCCCCAAATAAGTTTTGGCAGTTCAAATATATGTTACTAGACCTCCAAGATTTTCTTGGTCTTAACCCTCAGCTCTATCCATACACCCTGATTGGAATTTAGGGCTTTTGGCTTGGTTTTGGACCAGTCTTGGGTTTCTAGCTTCAAAACTTGACAAGGGAACTTATTGGGCACTCCTCCTCATTCTTGAGTACCTACACATCATTAACCAATACATCCATGGCCTTCTTGGCTCATGAAATCATTCCTCCTACAATTTCTTTTAATAGTTTCTTGGTCTTCCTAGCTGAGCTTCCTTCACTGCTCGCCTAGGGAAAGACCCCATAAATCACTCCAAGCACTTTTAGGGCCCATTATTATGGAAAATGCAATACATTGAACCTATTCTCCATTTCAAAAAGGCTGTACAGAAACTATGGTGGGAAATGGAGCTAGGTCCACATCTTCTTAACTTTGTCAAAATACGACAAGAAACTGGACAAACAAAAAGAATTTACAAATGCCTTCAAACCTAGTCTAAGAAACAAACCAAAAGATTGAAACACACTAAAACATGCTAAAATATGAATTCCAATTATTATGGTTCCTAATTTAATCCATGCAAGGCCCAATGCTACCACTGGTATTCAAAAACTCTCAAACTGTTCTCAGAAAATCTCCTTTACTTAGTATTCCAGGTCCGTAAAAATGACCACCACCTGCATAAATTAGGGTTATCTCTCCTTATATCCTCTCATCTGACATGCCTAAGCCTTCTTAGGAAACCCTAAGCCTTACTAAGGCTGAAAACCTTAAGGTTAACAAATGTTGTCAGCAACATTTGAAAAGTTACAATGTTGCTCAAGTAACATTTGCAACATTTTACATCTTTTTACATCTTTTAATCTTTGAGAGAACTAACCTCAATCTAACCTCTCCAAACTCAAATAAACCACCTAGGGAATCTCAGGACCCTAAAAACTTTTAAAACAATAGCCTGCCACTTGATGACATCATCAAATACAGTGCCTTCACCAAGATATCCTAGAAGCATTCACCCAAGAAAAGAGCACACAACTAAACATAATCTCACCACACTTGGTCAACATGACCTGATATATTTACATTGCCCTAAAATAGGGTCTTACTCACCAAAATGGGGTAGCCAAATTGCTTACCTAGGGGTGCTCCTGCACCAGAATCCAGAATGGAAGAGTGACTGTGAGAAGACTACTAAATAGATGAAGATGTTGAGTTGGCACTTATTGATCAAGAAGTGGATTGTTTGGTCTATTAGAAGAATTATTTAGAGGAGGAAAAGGAAAGATAGGGTTGTTGTAGTGAAGGAGGTAAATATTGAGTAGGTAAGCACACCTATGAATGTTTTGACATTAGGTATGAAATAAATTTTAGAGGATAATGTAGATGTGGTTGTGAGTGAGTTTCATAATTAGTTGTTTGAATTTTATGGACACATTGATCAAGTTAAGGAGTGTATTGTTGTTAACATTGATAATAAGGTTGATGATAGAATTGTTGAAGTTGAGAGTAAGCTTCCTTTGGTTGAATGTGGTGAACCAATTGGACTAATTAAAGATTGTATGGTTGTTGAGGTTACTAGTGAGGTTATCAATATTGTTGATGATCAGTTTGGGAGTGTTTAGAATAGGGTTTTTATTTGTGATTATGTTCAAATTCCTAGTAAGTCTCAGATTAAGAGGATTCAATTAGATGCAAATATTTTGTAGGGATCACCTAGAGGGTGTAAGAGAAAAGACCAATATTTCTTGGTTGATGTGCATACTAATCAAGTTGATTGTGTGAAAGAGGATGTTATTGCATATGTTCTAGTGTACGTATGGAAAGGGGATTATTATTTCCTTAGAAAAGACAAGTATTGGAGCATGGAGATGGATATACAAAAAGTGAAGATGAAGACTGAATTAAAGACTAAGGTGATGATGATAAAAAAGGAAGTGTGGATGAAGAATAAGGGTGGTGGAGTGAATAAAGCTGATGACATTATTCTTAATGATGAAATAATATTAGGGAGTGATCATATGTGTAATGAGAACAAGGATAATGATGAATAATAGAAGTTATCAAGAGAGTTTGTAAAGAAGAGTATAGATTTTATGCAAATTTCTGATAGTAAGTAAGTTGATTTTGTTAGTGAGTTTTTCATCTAGTTTTTTCCAACATAGGAGATGTGGAGATTAGATTGGAGAGGGTTGAAAGATTTTTATAGGTTCATATTCTTGAATACAAGGATTGGGAAGCTGAAGGTCAAAATGAAGCTTAATAATGTGATGTCTTGGTTTTCTAGAACCTTTAAAGTGAGAATATCACTTTTCATTAACCCTCAGTGCCTGATGTAGGAGCATCTTGGGTTTCTTGGTAGTCTTGTATCAACTAAAAATATTTCATTTTAGTTTGTTCCTATTAGTCAGTGTTTTGTGTGGTATTTTGTCCAATTATCACTTTGGCTCATGCAAACCTTACAGTGTGTTCTAGACATCATGTGGAATCTTTATCTGGGTTCACATCTTGATCTTTTATGTCTTGGTGGAGATTTATTGAGTTCTTGGATCAGACTTATCTATTCTTCACACTAATGGCTAAATCCAAGTTTTCCAAGCTTGCAAAGATTTCATGTGGATTGTAGATCTGATTGGCATATTGTTTGATGATCTTATACTCATGGATGACCTCCTTGTGTGATCTCACTTTATTCCATATCAATCTGGAGGTATTCTCTTGGATTTGGGTCCTATCCTATTTTGCACACATTATGTTCTTCCCACCTTGGGGAATGTGATCTTTCTTGACTAACTTGTGGCTTGTGAACATGTATATATTATACGAATTTTTTCCATAGTTAAGCAATTTATGGGAGAGTAGCTCTCAATAGTTGGTCTCTTAAAGGTTAGCATCCAGGTGGATCTGGATTTGTATTTGTAGTCATGCATGTGTGCCTTAATTATAAAGTTGGCATGTGGATGGATAATTTGATGTAAACCTTGAACCTAAGATAATGAAAAGGCCTAAATGTGCATGTTTTATGTTCATTGTTGTTGTAGCAATTGATTGTTTCCATTGTATGACTTGGGCTGCATGCATTAAACTAATTTGTTTGAGGTCCCTCTATGTCTGACTACATCATAATAAATAAAGATAAAAGTTATGAATGCTATGAGATCATGAAGAGGCATGCTATTTTGATTTGGGTTTAAGTGGTAGGGTCCCACCTAGGGTAAATAAATATAAAGAAATATTTTTGTGTATTAACATAGTTTAAATATTTGGGTTACATCACCGATTTATAAAATATCTGAGTTATAACATAACTTTACATCTTCAGAAAGAGCAAAAACTCTAAGAAACTATTGGTAGGACTTGAACAGCTACCTATGGAGAGCAATTAAATACAACATGAAGTAACCTTCAGTCTAATATAACTGTTAATATAAAAAAGAGTCAAAATTTCCTGAGAGAGATATCCTTCCAATCATCTAGTAACTGCATGTCTTCCATCCTTAGCCATATGTCCAAGTACTATTTGAACATGAGTCACTTTGTTGGTATCAATGCCATATAAATAAAGTCCACATAATAGCTTTATTTGCCTTGTAATTTGATTGTCTGAAAATAATTGGATATTTATAAAAAATGAAATGATCTCCTAAGAAGAGCACATTTATAAACCTTGATTATTTGCTACAACAAACAAGAATCATAATAATGGACCAATCTATTAGTTATTGATAACCAAGTGATTTTTTGTTAGAATACTTTTATAAATTAATTATATGCTATTGTACATACAAATAATAATATATTTAAATGCATGTACATCTCTACATTATTAAACTAAAACCAATTACATAAATTACATTTAAATATAAATAAAACGCGCACTACATAAACATGCACACATACACACACATGCATATATTACATGTGCACACACACACACACATATACATGCATACATACATGTATATACACACACACACATGTTCAACATACATATATATATATATATATATATATATACTATATATATATATATATATACTATAAGTATATATATATATATATATTCTATACTATATTACTATATATATACATATATATACATACATATATGTATATATGATATGTAAACACACACACACACATATACTACTATATATATATATTATATATATATACTATGTCTATAATTTATATATATACTATATATCTATACATATATTAATATCTATATATATATATATACTATACTATCTATATATATATATACTCTACTATATATATATATACATATATATATATAATATATACACTTATATATATACATATATAATATATATACTACATATATATATATACATATATATATACAACTTATATATATATTATACATATATATATACATATATACTATATACATATATATAGTATATAATACATATATATGTATACTACTATGTATGTATATATGTATATATACATACATTAACATATATACATAATACATACATATGTATATATAATACATATGTATGTATGTATGTATATATACTATATAATATATATATATATATACATATATACATACATATGTATATATACATAACATATGTATGTATATATATATATACATATGTATATGTATACTATATATACATACATATGTATGTATATATATATATGTATGTATATAATATATACTATGTATATATACATAATAATATGTATATTATATACTATATATATATATACATCACATTTGTATGTATATATATCAATGTAGGTATGTATATATCATATATAGTATGTATATATATACTCACTATGCATATTAGTGGTATATATATATCATAGTATATATGTATATATATATATATGTAGTATATATATATATAATAATTATATATATCATAGAT